>JAYKAV010000112.1:1858264-2114123 GCA_035582835.1 Phoebastria nigripes
TCCAGATCATTGATAAAGATATTGAACAAGACTGGCCCCAAAACTGAGCCCTGGGGGACACCACTTGTGACCGGCCGCCAACTGGATTTAATTCCATTCACCACAACTCTCTGGCCCAGCCGTCCAGCCAGTTTTTTACCCAGCGAAGCATACACCTGTCTAAGCCATGAGCCGCCAGCTTCTCTAGGAGAATGCTGTGGGAGACAGTATCGAAGGCTTTACTGAAGTCCAGGAAGACCACGTCCACAGCCTTGTGTGTGTGTGTGTGCAATTGTGTGTGTGTACCTTAGTTCAAAATCATGACTGCAAACTATTTATTTGGTACACAGTGATAGAAAGATCTTCACTTTCTATTGACCTATGTAAAAGCTAGTGTTTACCACTAACTAGTATTTCTCTGTTCTGTATAAGCAGAGAAGAGCTGTTGATCTTCTTGGGTAATAGACTGGCACTGGGGGAGATCGCTGGATGGGATGGGAGTTTCAGCAATTTGTCCTCCCATTACAACAGTCACTCCTGAATAATGAAATAATTGTCTCTGCTTGCACCAAGCTTCAGACTGCTGGAAGTAACAATGAAGTTGTTGTACTGAACTGAAACTTGCCTTTCATTTAAACTTGAGAATAAGTTAAACCAAGAATTTTCTTCAGCAAAAGACCTGGAGTCCTCAGTTTTCACCCCTTCTCTTTTTAAAAGAAGTCCCCAGGGTATTTATCCTGTAGAACAATGCATCCCTCAGATGTTTTGTCTGATCTCTAGTTCTGCCAATAGCAGATACCTCTGTAGAGATCACCCATGTCATCATAAAATACTACTCTGTGCTTTATAACATTGTTCGCTATAAGCTAGAGCAAATCAGATTCATCATGGGCAGGTGTAAGCATCAAGGATCATAGAAGTTCTTATGCTTTGACACTACAGATTGTCTTCTTCTGAACTATTCACTCTAATGTTCATTTCCCCTGTAGCTGATGAAGAAGAACAGGCACTGAAGAAGAACAGGCACTTTGTTATCTAAATAGCATTATTAAGCTACTATTTTAGATAACTATTCAGGATGAGTTCCTTTTTTTTTTTTTTTCCTTTGACTGTGGGAGAAGCTGGGGGTCACTAGATCCCATACAGATGCTTTAATGTGGTCAGATGAATCCTACCTTGTGAGTCTAGTTCTCTCCTCAGAAAATATTTCTGCCTTCCTTTCCRCCTGTGACCCAGCAAGCAGAACTGCCTGGCTGCTTTGGGAAAGCCAGGTGGCTTTATGATGCAGCTAAATGCAATCATCCAAAAGCTTTGTCTTTTCACCATTCCAAAACAAAGCCATGGCAGTAGAGGAACGACCACGTCCTTATACTGATAAGCGTTATGCCCATGTTGCCAATGGTAATTCCAACAGTCTTTTTTCTACGAAAACCTCCCAGCAGTAGCTGGGAAAATTTGTTCAGATATTGAAGTCAATGGTACCTGTATCTTTCCTGATGAGGTAAGCAATACTTTTTAATTAACAGTTGTGTGTGTTCTTTTTTGTACCTTCCCCCTAGTAATAATGATTTATTTTTTAAACAAAATTTGTATTTTCAGATAATCAAACTATGCTGTTACCATGTGATTGCAGTACTGTATATGCACAGAAAAATACAGTAATTATTAGAAGCCTCCCTTTCAGGGTGAATAGAAAGATTAATATGGATAGGAAACCCATTAGTTTGTTAATTTAAATAAACCCTCCCCATAGCCTCCTGATTAATTTAGTCCGTAATGCTCTGGACCTCCTGGAGTCAAAAATAAAGGATCAGTGGGTACTGGGGGTACAAGTGACTTCCATGCCTTTGATTTTATTATTTCACAAAATCCATCCATCGAAATGTATTGTCTATTAAATACAAAAGTCTATTCAGCAGAAGCAGTGCTCCAGCAGTGTAGGGCTACCTCCTCCTACCCCATGCCCACCAGGTCAGAGCTCACTGTGTAGGACACCTAGAAACTGTTGGATGTTTCCAAATCCTGCTGTACACATTGACAGCTACCCATGCTGATAGATAAGAAGAAATGAAATTACCTCTGGGTAAGAACCTGTTTCGTGGAAGCTGGAAAGAATAGACTTTAGTGTTGTGGGCTTGAAGGACCCATTGTTCTACCTGGAACAAAGGCTCTTTGAACATCATCCCTGTAGCAACCACAGCACTCTGAACTCCACAGCGCCCTCTGAAAGGTCCCAGGGTGCACCCCTGCTTTTTCCTGATCTTTTTTATCACTAATCCTGCCAGCAGCATGGCAAAGGGCAGGTTCAACATCCTTTTCAAAATAGATCATTGCTACTCTAAAATTAACTACTGAAGCTGACTCTGCCAAGTGAAGGTAAGGAGTTGAAAGACTGAGGGGAGCAGGATGAGATGGAGTTGTGGCTTTGATCTTCTTTATGCACTCACATCAATTGCATGTGGACTGAGAGCACCGCAATAACTGCACTGACATATCCTGCTTGCCTACTGCAGCGTGCCAGGATACTTTGTGGAGTCTGCCTTTTCTGAGAGGAGGTCTGCCAAAGCAGTCCCCTGAAAGTTCGAATCAGAGCAATACACTAGAAGAGAAACAACTACACCACCATTCCTGTCTCCACCTGTGAGAAGACACACACTGCTGAGACACCCTCAGTACTGTGTACAACCACAGGCAAGTACCTGTTTCTTTACAGCATCAAAGAAAGTATATGATGCTGTTGCCTGCAGTGTGTTTATTACTCTGCAATGCTTCCCACTAGCCTATGAAGATCGGGGGCCTTTGCTCTATGCCATTAAAAACTCAGTATTTACCCCACCACACTACATGCTGCTCACCAGTTCCATTTACTATAGGAAGATGGCTCTATCGTAACTTTTGACAACAGATGACTTTTCAGAGGCAGAATGAGTAATAATTTGTGCATTTGGGCTTTCAAAACTCCTCACCTAGTTCTTATTCAGCTGCCTTCCTCTGTGTCCTCCCAAGCAGCTGCTACGTTCTCCATCTGGCTTCTTTTGTTACCGCTCCTTGCTGCTGCTGCTCTCAGCTTCTAAGTTCCCTGACTCCTCCTGAGTTTGTTGCACCTTTCAGCTGTTGCTGTGATCTCTGGTCGTCCTGCAATAAGTGCTGTTAGGGCTGCCTGTTTCACCTGGAGGAATTCTCTCCAAAGAATATTTGTGTGCCTCAGGAAATGRCATAATTCAGTAGAGCAGGTAGTAATCTTTCCAGGCATTAATATTAATCCAGGCCTTGGCATCACATCAACAAGCTGTGCTGCCTGGAAGCATTTTCTCACTGAGGTGATGTACAGCTAAATGATTGACCATTCTTGGTTATCAATGAAATACTTCATTTTAGGTCAACTGAAAACTGAAAAGTTTTAAATGATCCAAGCACAGTTTTTTTTTTTTCTCTTCAGTGTGACTGTTAAATAGAAAAAAAATAATTATTTGCACAGCCCTACTGAAGATGATATTTTTACTCTCCCTCCATTATCACCTGACACAAGCAACATTTAGTCACAATTCTAGACTTGGCCATGGCACCAGTTCTGCACAGCTGGGAGAAAAATCACCTTCTTAATTCTAAATTTCTGCAAACTGTAAGGGAAGACTGGAAGACAATAACCAAAAGCCCAAACAAGAATGAGCACTGAGAACTGAAGTGCTGGTTCTTTTACTCCTATACAAAGACCTTGTTTTGTGACTAACACATAATGAACATGTATTGGATGAAGTATATTTTTCCCCCCAGAAGATACCATAGAAACGACTGCAAGTATTCAACCAAAACATGCAAAGGGTTGATAATGTGAGGCATAGAAAATGAGAAGATGAAGGTGGAGCCCAATACRCAACCCTTGCAGAGCAGTAAAAGGAGGAGCCAAAAAGGAGAGCAAAGAGCACTTACCTGGAGGATGCATGTTAGGACTTCCTGCTACCTGTCTGTTTGGAAAAAGAAGTATAAAATTGCAGACATAGCTGTATAGCTGCAGCTCTTCTGTAAGCTGATAAAAACAAAGAAAGAAATACCTTCTTTGAAAAGAGCAGAAAGTTTATCCACTTCAGATACACGGAAGTCTGAATTCTGAAGTCCTTTGCATAGGCAAAGCTGAATTATATATTCTTCTCTCTGAGGCTACAGAAATAAAATTCGTTTTTTTAACTTGTTTATGCATTTGTGAGTACTTAGTTGTGTTTGCAGGAATGGGCCTGAAGTCAATTTCCATCTCCAGTTTTACATTTCACACAGCAACAGTGAAGAAAAAAAATACTTCTGAATACAAAGAAATGGGCACAGAGAATCCAAGGCAAGAAAACACCTGAAATTATTTTTACAGCATTTTTGTTAAAACGGACTATAATTCCCAAAGAGAATTTTCCTTGAAACAGCAGAATATAACAACATCTTTTCCTTCTCTAAATAAAGTATGTGAAGTATGTTATAGCATTGTATGAACCAGAGAAGAAGACTCCAGTGAACCTTCTGCAGTAACATCCAGGTGTCCTTCAGAAGTTTCACTAGACAGACGTGGGATGTGCAGGGTGGGCTTCAGAGCGTGCTCTGTGAACATAGGCTGTGAGGATATGATACAAATTGGGCAGTAACTGAAATAAGAGTTCATGTAAAACAGAAATCGTGAAGGGTGACTCATGTACTGTAGCATGGACAGCTCAATTCCTAAAATAAAACAGRGCCAGATATGCTCAGTCTTTGACGACTTAACATTTGACTGAGTCAATTAACAGTGAGTTATTATTGACTCCTACTCACATTGGGATCCCCATCACCATCAGAGCCTCCTTTGCAGAGCTGCTGCTTACCCAGTAGTCCTTCACCCTTCAGCCCAGGCAGAGTACTTTGGAATTGACCCTATTCTATTTCACACCATTTTTTTAGTCCTTTTTGTTTCTTTCCAATTTTAAAATCATTGTTGGTGTCACCAAATACCCTAGGCCAATTTTGACTTTTAGAGTTTGGGTCAATACTTCTTGCAGGGATGGGAAATGTTTCTATTATCTTTAGAAAGCATGCGATCAGTCTCTTTATAACCAGTTTATACCAGAGAAAGGTGACTGATGTCAAGATGATTAATCTGCTTTAGCAAAATCATTGAGCCTGTTCCACAAAATACAGCTCGGAACAATGGCATTATTTGTATAGGGAAAGTTATTCTGGTGGGCTGCTCATTTCAGAATYGGTCCCTGTGTCTCCCATTGCTTTTTTGTGTTCTATTCTTTGCTGATTAATCTAGGTGTTTTTCGATATTTTATAAATTTGCATTTACAGTCTGTATTTAATTGATTTTACCATTAATAATTCATAAAATGACAAAGTTATCGGTCAATATAACAATCTATATAACGAACTAATGAAAATTAAAAAATATAATTAATAATTATGAATACGATTGGGGTTCTGGATCATATGACTCAAGCTATATTTTTTTCTGTACTCTACGTGTCCTCACCACAGTGGAATGTGGCAGTGCTACCAGGGTGCTTTGATATTTCTAGTCCATGTACATTAGGAATAAATCGTATAGAGTTTTTGRTGCAGGTAGGTATCTGAATATATTTTTCTTTCTCTACAGCTAGGACATTTATCTTAGTCTCACAATGGGAAACCTTCAGACATCTCTGGTGAAATTCTAAGGCTGAATGAAACGATCAGTCTTTAAAACTAACCTGAAATCATGACCTGAATGTTACACAAAAGTTTTAGGGAGTGGAATTTCAAGGTAAATGCAATGCTTTTCTAGAAAGCTTTTCTTTTTTTAATAATGTGGAGAAATTAAACTAACCTTAATATAACAAGCTATTTTTTGAAGGACTGACTTACAATTTTTAAACCACTTTTGTTACTTCTGAGCTCTTTGTTTTGGCAATACTGCAGAGTGGAATTTTCTCATGAGAAATTCTACCTCTGTCAAATGGATTTGATGAAAATTTTTTTAACTTGAACTTAAAGTCAGTGGTGATTAGTGTTCTGAGCAGAAAATCACAAACTTTAGCGATGAAAAATTTCTACTGTGTTTTCTAATTCATTTTTGTGTTGCAGTAGCATTGTTCATTGTTCATCATCTACTACTGTGGTTTATATCTTCCTTTAAATGTGCCAAATACTAAAGCTTCCACTGCTTCTAATTAGGGTTTTTTTCACTGCCTTACATGATAGGTGTCACTGAGGAAACAGGAACTTTTTCCTTGCAATGACTATTTAGAGAAATTCTCAAAAATTCCCTGTTGAAAAGAAAGAGCCTGGGGTACAAAGAGTGTGGGAAAGAGTGAAATAGGCAAAGTCACAATGTAGGCATGTCCAAACTCACGGAGATCAACCCACTCACTGCAAACATACCCTTCTCTCATGCAAGATGCATCTTAACCAGTTAATACCATGTGAGTCTCAAAGCACACATGGATCTTCTCTCTCTGCAGTGTCCTTCTGATCTCTTCTTATGTGGTGACTGATGACTAGACAAGAGTATGACACAATAGGTCCAGGGACTACATCTTCCAGGACAATTATTTTTAGGTGCTGAGGAAAGACATCCAGGACTCTGCAGGCAACTGTGTTTCTATTTATAATCAGCATCCCTTTCTTTAGCTGAGCACTCCAGTTTAAAAGCCAAGTGATGCTTGATGCTACGTAAAGATTTCCTCACAAGATCATTAAAACCTTAAAAGTCTGCAGAATTTGTGTTTAGACAAATGATCTAGTTAAATCCCTTCTCCATCCAAAGTTAGATTAGACCAGTTCTAAAATATCATCTAGCTGCAGCAACAGGACATTAATCCTTTATAAGCAATTGTCCATTGTGTGTACATTTTACACCCTTGCCTTTTGTTACTCAGAGAATTCCTCCATACACCAATGGCTAAAGGGAAGGCGATCAGGGCTGCTTTTATCTCCATGCTTATGGGAATTCCCCCTGAGAACCCTTTGCTCTTTGTGCTGAAGCCATCCCCTATATTTCACTGGGCCAGCACCTGGAAAATAGCAAGGACAGAGTCTGACACAATAAGTTCATTAGTTTTAAAATACGAATTCACTGTTGACAGAAGCTGTATTTGAGACATAGCAGAGTATTGTAAAGTCCACTGCTTTCTACATTCCTTCAAAGCTAAAGAAGCTTTTATTTTGGTGCTCTACTTGGCAAACTGCTTTGGAGACCATCAACTTCCTCTGGAGTCTGTCAAGCCCTCCTACCCTTTCATTAATTTTTGTGTTCGTGTTCTCTTGAAGAAGGAAGCTTCACATATTCCTGAACAAGCAATAAAAGGTTACCGTTTAATCCCCCGGACCTCTGCAGAACTAATTTACTTTGCTTGCTGCTTTTTCTTTCCCTTACTCCCCCCATTTATAATTGCATTAATTACATGCATATAAAAATATGCTGTCTCTTTGACATTAATTACTTGGCAGTGAAGATTAATGAACTTTGTAAAATGTTCAGTGTTGCACATTAATAAATGGCTAACATGCATGGGTCACCAGTATAGTGGCAACTCAAGTAATGACCACAGAAAAGTTTCYTGTTAGTACCCAAGAGAAAAAAAACCCAACAAAACACTTAAAAAAACACTCCCAAGAAAAATAAGCAGCAGCTTGGTATACAAAATGCTATGCAAAGTGTCTTTGTAGATGAAATTTTTACACTCTGTAGTCCTTTCCCACTAGAATAGGTAGCCTGTAATGCTTTTTTTTTACCCTAATGATGTTTAATTTTGTTAAAATTTTCCTCAGGTTTTCCCCTACGCTTTGAGTCCTTTTCTTCATATTTCCATTTCTGTATGAAGGAGAAAATCTACCACTGAGTGGAACAATGACAGCATTGTTCTTGCAAGTCTGTCAGGGTTTTCACAATTGTTTGACCAGACATACCTTTTCTGAGGCAGAAGACATTAACACTGCTATAACTGGCTTATAAGACCAGAGCTAGACAGCTAATAGATGAAATATTAAGAAAGTTGAAGAGAAGTGCTTCAAACATTAGTGTGACCAAGACTGTTTTGTAATTCCCTCAAATTTTCCCTGCGTAGGCTACATCGTCCCTGGTGGGAGGAAGTCTTTTGTTAGGCAGCCCACAAAAACTCCACAGGGGCCATTTTCCTGCATCTGCTTCTCATGTGCCATTGGGGTGCAGAGGAGAAGGTTGGAGGAGCGCAAAGGAGAATTCTTCAGGTGCCTGTGGACCCACAGGGAAGAGTTTGCAGGCACTGTAAGTTCCAGAAACTGCACAACAAGGGATTACAGCTCCCTGGAAAYGGGACTGTGTTGGGACATGCTGGATGTCCTGGCACTGCAAGCCTGTAGAAGAGTAAGTCATGCAGCATGGTCTAACACAGGCTGCAGATGACTTAGCTGGTGTTTTCAGTCGGTACTGGAGTAAATAGAAGACATGCATCTGAAAGTGGTTACCACCACTGGGCTTCTGTAGTTACACTGAAATAGCATAGGGAAAGGGTTAACAAAACTTATTATTTTTATAATATCTTATTCTTTCCTCCTTGCAAAAAAATGTGTGYGTGTGACTAAGTTTATGTGTGAGGGAAAATCCCAATAGAGTGAACCACAGCCCCAGTAGTGAATGAAGCCAGGCTTTAGCRGTACCAGCAGGATACTACGTGGAAGTTCCCCCAAAGGAAAAAAAAAATCCTAGTATCTCATGACTGTCAGGTTACCTATAGGTAGAAAAATTTTGGCGTTCCTCTCTCAAATTCCAGCTTGACATACGTACATGACACGCGTAACACRTATGCAGTTACAGAGCTGTTTCAGCCACTGGTTCCAATCATGGTCACAGTCTTTGTATAGTTAATTATTTCGTCTGAAGTTCCGTTAGTACTGCCATCTGGAATATGAGGCCAGAACAATTATTCCCATCTAACAATTGAGCATATACTCAAAAGTTCTGCAGGATCAAGGCACTTTTAAAGCAAAAGATGAGATGTATTTGAAATTCTCTGTGACTGTATTTTGAGACGAGGTTTATCTTGCAGAAATACATTACATATGTTACTAAGGCTCATCTCTTAAATTATATCATGTAGTAAAATTAAATCCAGTTTTGATGACTATTACATCATTAAAAGAAAAATGTAAGAGGGCCTAGAATTCAGTCACTTTCTGGTTAGTAGATTCCTCTGTCAGTTGCTTTTAAAATGCATTTTAGTGTTTACTGCTGTATGTAGCTACTTCACAGTCCTTATTTGTTTCATCACAACAATCATCTCATGTACTAGGGAATTTCCATTACTCTGATTTTTTATCTTTGGTACCGTGGAAAGGAAAAGTCACAAGCAAATTGGTGGCAAAGCTGGGAGGTGAATCCTGACTTCGGAGTCTCAGACAGATGACCTCACAACAGAACTGTCTTTTTCTCCCTATAGTCATGTGAAGGCACGTACAGGGGCTTATCTCTAAGTGCTTGGGCACGTACATTGACTTTCACAGGCTTGTGTTTTATGCTTGCAACTGGCTATGGCCATAAGTCTTTCCAGGACTAAGCCTTAATACTCGGTGGACTCCATTCAAGCACTAGTTCACTGCATCACTACCCTCCTTAAGGCTCCCATGAAAGACTTTGCTGCATACATCTTCCTGCATAAGTACATTGTAGTTAATTATTTATATTTCCGCAGTTCTTTCTCCTTTTAGATGACTCATTCTGTAATTGATAGACATTTTTCAGACAAAGTGTTCAGGAAAATTATGCTTGAACTTAAACATTGTTAGGTTGAATTGTACGGCTTTGTTTAGCTGTACAGGTCAAGTGCACCAGTGTGATCAGTCAAAGTGCAAATGAGTCACTACTTACTATCCCATTGCTCATCATTAATTCCAGAATAACACTGGTTCTCTGTTGTGGGAAGGAAAAAAATGTCTTTGAATTAGCTTGTACACAAATGAAACTCTGATCCCAATAATACACACGTGGTAGCAAGGGTTAATGTTAATTATGCACAGGTTTTGCAAGACCAGGCCTAAGATCTTTCCTCAGAGCATAAACCTACTTTTTCTTAAGGGGTAGAGGTATATTTAGTCCAAGCTTTCTAAAATGTTGAGTGTCTCAATTTGCGAGAGCCAATTTGAGCTACTTCAAAGGAACTCCATTTTACATAGGTTGCGCAAGGAATGGCTTTTTGAATRTATAAATCAAGGTCAATTTAGTTGTTTCACACTGGACACCTAGAAGTCTCTTGAATCTTTTAAAAATTTATAGATGTGTTCTTTTATTTTTCCAACATTTAAGAAGAAAAGGAAAATTATATACAATCTGGGAGAAGAAAACACAACATGCTGTATTTTTGTTTCTTCCCCAGATTAAGAATGCTTATAGAGATAAGGAATTTTTCCAAACGGAATGAAAATCTCCATGTAGTCTATTTAAAAATCCCATTTTCAAAAAGAAAATTGTCACTTTGACATAATTTCCTTCTCCCAGGGCTTCAGTAATGGCTATGTGGCAACCAACATACTAAACACATTCATCAGCAAAACTATCAGTGTATAAAAAGAATCCACTATATGAAAGACATTGCAATAAATGCAGTCATTACCTTTACAGGTTAACTCAACTCATTTAAAATTCCAATCCTACAGCCTAGAAACATGAATTATGACAATTTCTTCAGGTGATGATTTCTCTGATATGCACTGAAGCAAAGAAAACAGTGTAGGAAACCAACTCCTGCAACTATATTTCAAGTGTAACTTTAATCATTGTAGAATAAGAATATTAAAAATGTAAAAGGAAACCRCTTCAGAAGATAACATCTTTTTATTTTTTGTCTTGCACTGAGGAATTATTCTTTAAATTTGTGTCAGCAAAAAAAAAACCAAACATTTGTTGCTTCATAAATCCTAGAATGCCTAGGTTACACACCAGCAACAGAAATAGGAAGGGCTCGATTTCTGAGTCAAGTCCAATATATTCTTCCATCAACAGTAGCTTTAGGTAGAAAAAACCATATTCTTAACCTCTGGATTGGTGACACAGTTTAGTCACCCTTGAGCTGAACTGAGATTTATGTCATCTGAGATATGTTTTCTTAATAAAGAATAATAACGTACTTAAGAAGTAACGAGAACCTACAGAATACAATAGCCTATTTGAGTGTTTCCCCTCAGAGGATTTTGTGTGTTCTATGATTTTATGTCTSGCTGTTTAATAATTGCCCTATGTGAAATAAAAATGGGCATGGTGACTTGAAATTCATGGCAGTACAGAAGGCCAGCAGAGGGTACTCTGTGATACTCAGATTTTTTCCTGAATTTAAAGCCACAGGGGAATTCCAGGTCACCTATTCTGACCTGTAGTATAGGAGTACAGGAGAAGCACCATTTACAGATTGGCCTTCCAGTCACCATTATTTGAATAGTGTGGGTAATTCACATGTATAAGAAGTGTTTATGTGTACTTTTGCAGAATCCACAAGGATTCACTTGGCAGGTACTTTTCCCCAGGTCAGCCCAGCATCTGTCTGAGCAGGTCTGTCTCAGCATGATAAAGCAGGAGAGTGCATATTATGTAAGTAGTGCAGGTACAGATGGAAGGGGGACGAGGCTGGCAAGACACTGTGCGGCTGGAAGATGTTTCATGAATTTTCCTAGGTCCCTACTCACAAATGACTGACCCCCTCTGTGAGAAATCTCAAACCCCTCATAGTCTATTTGACTGTATCCATTGTGATACAACTTAAGACTTAAAATAAATTATGTGTACATACTAGTACTGTAAAAAACGAGTGATGGGAAGGAAATTTCTGAGATCAAAATAAGCCTGAAGCTTATCCAGTATATCCACTATACTCTGCCCCAATGCACTATTAATTAAGCAATGAAGAGGGTGAAAATTATATGTTTTGATCGACTTTTTTGCAGTTACATTCACTCTTATTGTGTTTATTCAAAATAATTAAATAGCTGTATAAGGCCACAGAACTGTGTCTTTATGCTCAAATGAACAAACAGAAGCAACAATTGTTTAACTTGGCAACTATTGTGTGGCAATGATGAATGTGGAAACAAAGACGCAAGAAACAGGCATCAAAATGGAAGCTCTCTTTCCATCTGTTTGCCTCTTTGTCTAAAAGACGTTGATATGGGGGCATGGCATCAACARAAGTTAACTGGATTATCATGAATAGGAATAATACTGCTTCTATTCATTTACGTGAGGGCTGCACCTTTGCTGTTCATGCAACGTGAAGAATATTAGGAGCCCACCCCTACAGAGTGGGATTCCAGGAGGCTGTGGTTTTTGCCATGTACAAATGCATGAGGTTTGGTTACCTGTGCCAGGTTACCCATGCAGACAAGGCAGGGAACGGTAATGAGAGCTCCTGTACTACTTCAAAGGACACCACTTAGTTTCTACACACAGTGGGAAGACCTACAGCTCAGTGTAGCCTGAGCTGACACTCTCTGAGCTATCTAGGAAGGAGCCAGATCCAATCTAGATGCTGTGTACAGTTTTTAGCCTCGCCAATAGTCTTACTGACATGGATCCTGCATAACACCACATGACTTCTGTGTCAGAGCTAATTTGTGTCTGGCCACCTTGGAGCAGACATAGGCAGAGAAGCATGCATCTGTCTACACCATCCACATGTATATACATCCGTCCCTCCATAAATATGAAAAAGCATACAGAGACACTGCCCTGTTACAGTAAAATGCACTCCTAGAGAGCAGAGTTGAATGGGAAGGATGTACTGAGTACGACTGACTCCACAGGAGTCTCCCCGGGGCCAGGTACCTCTTAGTTATTTTCATTAATGCCTTTGGAAAGCAGCTGACAGCTAAGGAGTGTGTACATGCTGGACTTCACTTCCTTATATCACTCGTTAGCCCTCTTTTATCCTCACAGCCCTCTTCGTTCATTATCTTCATTCTTGCCTTTCATATAGCTTTGGACCTCATCAATCTTAAAGACATGTTATCCATAAACTGACAAAACAAAACCACTCTCAAGTATAGATTAAGTTTAAAAAATCTGCCTGCTGTGTAGCCTTAAAGGCAAATTTTGAAATCACTGCAGAGGAACAGCCTCCTGTGTTCTCACCAGTGATATTCCAAAAATGCTCTTTGCTCTCCTCATGGGCATACTCAGGAGTCCTATGAGTCCTGTGGGGACCTGGCTTTTGTTTTGGCTGCAAAGGAAGGCTTTCTGGATGAATTTTGCAATAGTTAAAGAGCAGTTCTTCAAGCACACTTTTTACTTTCATATGTTTTAAGGCTTTAATAATGTCTTTTACAGTTTCAGTTCCCATGTGCAAATGTTCATCCAGCTTTTGATTTTTGTCTGTAATTCAAACTACATTTTGGAAGTTTGGATGGGATTCCTCTCACTGAGATTTAGAGGTGGGATTTGGTTGCCCAACCATAGGCATCTACTGCAACTTGAGATGCCCTTGGATATCTCAGGCATCCAGACTGGCAAATAAGCCACAGAGCTGAACTCTTCTGGATCAACAGTTCTAGAATAGCCAAGAGCACATTAAATGCACTTGCTGACCATGTTAACTTGCATGATGTCTGTAACATCAATCCTCCTGCTGGCGGCATAAACCTCTGAACTGCGTACTCTAGATAATTAAAAGGAGCTGTGATTTTTTTTTTTTTATTTTTTTTTTTCATCAGGCCAAATATGCTTTTCTGGGTGATTTGGGAGTGCAGAAATGATGGTGGAATTATGGGTGCCTTAAAACACTGACTGAATCAACTCAGCCGTTAGTTGTTACTTCCAAGGTGAGACCTGTGCCTGGGTGAGAGGTAATATGTCACTGCCCATTTCAGAAGTCACATATGCTGTTTTGTAATGGCATCGCTCCCTTGTATCTACTGTACCTATGTGTTGTTTTATCCCATAGATAATCCCAGTGCAGTTTTTGGTTGCATGCACAGTGTGTTGGAGAACTGCGCTTTTCTCTAGAGGTAAAAGGAAATCCAACAAAAATATCCAGTTAATGTTATGCAGCAGTAGCCACATCAGCTTGTTGAAGCTTTGTAYGTATGAATCAAAATCATAAGAAGGATATTACCACACAGCAGTTTAGTCCACAGCCTGGAAGTGGTGTAAGAGAGAAGCCTGACTAAATCATCGGTTCTTCACTGACCACAAGCACAGGAAGAAAGTATCTCTTTTCTCCCCCCCGTCCCCCCTCACCTGCCAAATAAAAGAAATTTAAGCAAAATATGACTAGATGAGCATAAGATAAAGAGGGGAAATGCAAAACATAAGCAAAGAATGACAAGAAAGTTTTTTGAAAGTGAATTAGCTGAGGAGAAAAAAAGCAGGGAAAGCATCAGACTACCGCTCAATAGAAATGGAAAGCTATTAGCAGATGACAGTAAGGTCAGAGTTTTCATTGTCTTTCTGGCGACAGTCTTCACTGAAAAGGTTGATTTTAATCAGGTGACTAGCTTAAAAAACACAAGGTAGAGATTTACCCTTCATCATCTGAGTGACTGAAGGACTTTCAAAACTGCAGGTAGTTACTTTTGAAAATCTGAAGGAGCTGGAGCTGAGTTAAGCTTCCAGAAGACTGGAAAAAGACAACAAAAATGCCTGTCTTTTTAAAAGGGGAAGCCCTCCCCGCCCCCGTCAAGGAATTATGAGCTTAGATACTTTCAATTTCCAGAAAGAAACTGAAATATAATGAAGCAAACCTTGTGTAAACACCTAGAAGACAAGAGATAGTAAACTTTCAGCAAATATATTTTGTCAAACGTATATCAAACCGATCTAATGCAACCCAGTAGCAAGCTCTGTGTTACAAAGGCTCTTACAGCTATCTCATTTAATATTTTTCAAGACAAACTAGGAAAATATACAACAACTCTTAGGTGGATGGACTGAYGTTGGAAAACTTCTTGAAGAATAATTATTAAATGTTCATTGCTAGGTGGGAAGGATGCAATGAAGAGAAATTCACAGGAATCTCCTTTGGGCTATGTTCTTCAATATCTTCCTAAGTGGCCTGGGTGAGGGACTGCACCGCCTGGGAAGGGTGGTGGGAGGGTAGGATCCGAACTCTAGCTACTCAAGGCCCATTGAAGAAATGGTGCAACTCAAACAGGGCACATTTCCTCGAGAGCAAGAACCAAGTGCGACCTGCAGGCAGGAGCTGTAGGTTGCACAAATACAGGGTAGAGGACAACTGGCCAGACAGCAGCTCTGTGAACGGCACAGGGATTACAGTGGCACACAAGGCAAGCAAGCAGTAATGTTGTGCCACTGTGAAAAAAGATGTGTCCTTGGATGTATAAACAGGGCTATTATGTGTGAGGGACATGAAATAATTCTTCCTATTTGATCCTGGTAATACATGACCGGACCTGTGAGCAGTGTTTATTACCTAATTTCAATAAAATATGCATAGCTTTAAAGAAGTGCATGACAAGCATGATTTAGAAAACACTGTGAATGAGGAAAAGCTAAAGAAGGCTTGGAGTTCTTTGGTTTAGAAAAGAAATAGCTTAAGGCAGACATGAGATCACATTTCAAAAAATTAGCTGTAAAGACAAAGGGAATAAGGTCTTCCCCATATTTTCTGTGAAAGGACAAAAAGTCATAAGTCTTTAAACATCTGTCAAGACTGGCATAAGTATAGCTGAACCTGCCTTGGGGAGGGACAGGGAATGGGTGATCTAAGTGCTTTCCAGTCCCATGCTTTGTGAACTATAGCTCTGTGTCTATATCTATATTAAGGAAGGCCAAGATCTTAATTTATTATTGGTGGTGCAATTTTTAAGTACTTTTATTTAAAAGCAGGATTTTCAAGCATAAATAATTGGCAGCATGCATACCTTTTTTTTTTGAGCTGATTTAGAGAATAAGTATACACATTGAGTAAGTCATCATTCCCTCATCTGATCTCAGCTGGACATGACCAGAATCAATGCAAGAACCTGAGTCAGATCTTTAGAAAGGCTTCAATTATTTTGGATTGATTTCATTTTAAGGTGTTACAGTCACACTGTGATTAATGGCTCTAGTCATGGTACAGTTTTTCAGTAGARCTGTCACAGACAGTCCATTTCTAAAGAGAGTCTTTGGGCTTTATTCTAGAGAACAAACGGGCAGTGCTGACCCACCAAGAAAGAAATTAGTCATAACTGTTAGCATTTCCACGCATATTTGCCCACCAAATCTTCCCACTTAAACAGATCAGTGTTACCAGACATTTCAGGTGTTCGTGCCTGGATTCTTACCCACACACACCACATCATGCCTTGCTAATGAAGTCTCAGCTTGAGAGAATCTCTGTGTTATCTGAGTCAATATGGGAACTTGAATCCACAGTGCTTATATGTTTGGGTATTGAATATTAGGAATGGGGCTTTTTCAGGCTCTCCTCCTGGAACATCACACTTTGCATCAGGAATTCGACCTTCACTTGGACAGAAAGAGAGAAGGGCATCTGTAATCCCGCTGCTCTGTGCACTCACAGGAATGTTAAAAGTCCCTCCATGTAATCAGAGAGAAAGCTTTTGAACTGAATTGTATCTATCTACTAATCTATCTAGATAGGTGTTTATTTTGCCTCTGCCATTTGTTTACATGGATATGGTGCTGTCCTTCTGCCTATGGGTGAAATATCCCCAACTGAGGCATGCTCTGGCCATTCCCACAGAAAGTTCATCCCTGTGGCAGCACAGGTGGAGGAAGGCTTAATAACATTTGCAAAACGTTCAGGAGCTGTGACTGTGCTTGGCTTTCAAAAAACTCATGTATTAAACTGTTGGCCATTGTCTGCCTTCTGGCAGCTCTGTACACACCACATAGCAGCAACTGAAGAATTTGCTGCATAGGATAACAAAGTGATGCTTTGACATGACCAGTGATGCTTTAAACAACTAAYGGCTTGTTCTGCTGATGAAGCAGGGAATTTGAATCTTTGGGCATTCTTGGTGTCTCTGAAATCAGTTGTACATCACTGAGATGGGAGACTCGGGGCTCTGCATCTCTGCATAGAATCACAGAATGGTTTGGGTTAGAAGGGACCTTTAAAGATCACCTAGTCCAACACCCCTGCCATGGGCAGGGACACCTTCCGCTAGACCAGGTTGCTCAAAGCCCCATCCAACCTGACCTTGAACACTTTCAATGACGGGGCATTCACAACTTCTCTGGGCAACCTGTTCCAGTGCCTCACTACCCTCATCATAAAAAAGTCTTCCTTATGTCCAGTCTAAATCTACCTTCTTTTAGTTGCTCATGTCCAATTTTTCAACCACCAGTATCCCCAAGTCCTTCTCCACAGAGTTGCTCTCTATCCATTCATCCCTCAGTCTGTATTGATATGGGGGATTGCCCTGACCCAGGTGCAGGACCTTGCACTTGGCCTTGTTGAACTTCATGAAGTTCCCACCTCATGCATCCTCTGGAGGACTCAGGCTTGGTTTGTTCAGTAGCAGTGTTACTGGTGGCTGCTCCACCTGTGCCTCCTCCAGGTATGCCAGTTAGTGGGAGAAGCAAAGGGCGTTTGAGCAGCATGTGTGTTATTTGTTCACAGCTTCTAAACATTCAAGAAAGCCTAAGATAGAAATGGGATTTAACCTATGTCTTTGTTCTTTCCATTTTGAGTTAGCGTAAGTGGGGTTTATCTGCTGAACTCTTGACTTCTGAAAATGTAACTAGCTGTCTAGACTCTATTGTAAAAAAGAGAGAGAAAGGGTATCTCAAGAGGGCAATTTTTCTTATTTATTTTAGATGCCTGTCCTGAGCTGCAATGATTCTGTCTGTGCAGGTATCCGCAGGTTAATACTGTGGGACCGCAGATGACTGACTGTTGACTAAAATGTTTGAGTTGCACACATAGCACCTGTTCATTTACACCTTTTTGTCCTTTTTTAATCACAGCCTTCACCTTCACAGTCTTGGTGTGACTTTTTCCCACCTTTTTTTTTTCTTCTGGTCCTTTAATAAGTTTCTTATTCTAAGGGTCTCCCAAGATCTGCATTATTCTGAAATATCAGTTGGGTAAGTGCTGCATGATAGTAGAAGTAGCATCCCATGATGAATCATATTTGACATATATTAAAATTATGCAGAAACATGTAACTAAATTGTGACTAATACAGGAATGACACACTGTCTGACAACTCAGGCAAACGTAAGTCACTACCTATAAATGGAGACGCTAGAATCAGCTGAAAAGCAGTTAACTCTTTCAACCTGGAACAACACAACCTGTGTTTATTGATCTCTGTGCACATAAGGAGAAGGATTGATCTGAGAGGTCTGAGCTCTTCTCTGAATGGCCTGTATTTAGCAGTTTTCAAGGCAGCAAAATCCATCTCGGTCTTTTACATCAAACAGGATATAACACACAGCGGGTGTGACTGGCCTGGGGGTAGATGCAGGAGAAGCGTGAGCTCTTGGCCTGTGAGTACTGCAGGTACCTGCCTGCTGCATGGGCTCAGCCGCTCAGAGGTGCCCAAGCTCCCCCAGTCCCTGCCAAACAGGGAGACAGTCTCAAGCTTTAATGTGGAGCTGCAGTGAGGCAGCACCGCAGGGTATACAGCTGGACAAATAAATTCTTACGGGCCCTGCAAGGAGCATGGCCATGGCGCTGTGGTGCTGTGCTAATTAGCCTCATCTGAGTTAATTAACAGACTTGTAAACTGAGCTCAATCAAGTGGTGCTTTTGCTTCCAGTCCTGGAAGAAGCTCATTAAGAGCCTGTTCTGGGGTCTTTGCACCGAGCACTATTACGCCTTCCAGTAACATCCTTCAAAAGGCAGCAACCCAGTGCCAGCCTCCAACTTCCTTCTGTGCCACCAGAGCAATCTGGACTCAGAAAGCACGGTCCTGCGAAGCGATGTGGTCACAGGCAGCGGTGCCACGCGAGTCATCAGTGCATCAAGACAGGCCAGCGAGCACTGTCAGTACAGGGACAGCACCAGCGTCGGTGCGGTGACTGAGGAGCCGCCTGCAGCGCAGGCTTGGCTCCAGCAGCGGGCTTGCAAGCAGCAGGCGTCACCGGAGACAAAAGCTGCGGCTTCACCGGAGACAAGAGCTGCAGCTCTGCTGTTCTCTCTTACACTGCGTGTTGATCTCGCTTGGCTCCAAGGGAAGCAGGTTTAGCAGCAGCAGCTGGAGCGCTACTCTGTCTCRACTATTTTTTCCCCTTAAAAGTAAGGAATTAGTCTTTTCAAATACAGTCTAAAATATAGTCATACAAACTTTTCTTATAAAACTTTTCAGTGAAAAAGAAAGGGGTTAAGGATCATTAAATCATTAAAGTAAAAGCCTTCCTTAATACCTTATATCAACACAGCCTTAACCGTTTTCATTTTCTTCCTTTCCTGCATTATTAATAGGACTTTTCAAGATTTTTAATGGTAGTCGTTGCTGTGGAACGAAGCAGACCAAAATCACTGTTCAAAACCCTGCACGTTTTTTACCTGTTTGCTGCTGTATCTAGCTGTCATGTTAGCTCCGTTGTGACTCTGGTCCCACCGCTTCTGTTGGAAATAAAGTACTGTAACAACACTTCCAAATCCTGGAGCTCTCAAGGCACTTTGTGGCCAGACACAGCACTGTTCACAGTAGCTGTGGACAGAGCAGCACCGGGAAGGGGGGGATTTTCCCAGTGTTATTCACCAGATCAGTTACCGAAACAAAGACAGACTTTCGCTGTTCTCCTAGGCCAGTTCAGAGTCACTAGAAGGTGACATTTGATGTGCTCTGCACTGAATTTTTTTGAGATGACTCTCTGAAGAGTTTCTGAATTTCTGGTCAAAACATGAGGGGGCACAACTTTGGGTCCAATTTTATGAAATCAGAGAACATTCAAATAGGCATCCGAATTTTCAGTTTGACAAGTATCAGTCRGGTTACTTCAGTTATCACCAAACTTTGCAATGTGACAGCCAAAGTACCACAACGGTGTGTGTGACCTCTGAAATTTAGACTTGCTCTTTTTTCTTTTTTTTTTACTTAAGGTAAAGTATGAAGCTTCTTTGGCTGGTAATTTTCTTCTTTATTTTCTGAAAATCAATGTTCACACCACCTCTCAGGGGGCACATTTTCACAGGGCAAGGACAGATGATGTTTTTAATGGGTTCTGTGCAGCAAGTGTGGCAGAGCTTATTATTATTCTCTCATAGGGCGCATTGAAAAATAACACTTAATAAAAAGGACCACAGGAAGCCAACATCAAATGGTACCTTTTATTAAATACAAAGCATCTGTGGTTTACACAATTTGGGAAAAATGAAGCTCAGTCATATCTTTTGTCTATTCCTTTAAATCCATCAGGGAAGAAATTACAAAGCTGCTTAGGGTCCTAAATACAGATAGACATTCAGATCCACCATAGGCACTTGAGCATTGCAGTGCAGCACATTGCAGCACCTAACCTTCAGGTGCCAGCCTTCCTAGAAGCAGTCACCTAGCTGGGGTATCCAGGATTTGTATGTAAAACAGGGGGATTGAGTGTGCCTGGATAAAACAGCCCTATTTGGGACTATAGGCACTTTCTGTAGGAGCTCCAGGGATTTTTTTAAACTGGAATCCACAGTCCTGCTGGCATTTGACACATAAGCCAAGATTTTTTTAAATAAAAAATATTAAGTGTCATACTACATTCCAGCTCCAGACACCTAAAAATGTAGGTGAACCTACAACAGCCATTTTGTGAACAAGATCTTTAATCTCTGCAGACAGTGGGGATACAGGTAACGCATATGGAGAGCTGTTCAGTTCAGCAAATGTGACTTTAGCTTTAGTGAGGTGAACAGGTCTCTGTACTTCAATGAAGTGTGATTTACTTCCAAGTTGCAATCAGTTGCTCACTTATAGATGTTCAGTGCCATTTGGGCAGCTCTGAGGCATCCTGCCTGATCTCCAGATGCCCTTCCAGGACGTGTGTGGCACCCATCAGTCCTGTGTGATACCTGCCCATGCCTTGCAGGTGTCTCAGGCGCTCACTCCAGAGCACCTCTGATGGCACCAAATGTGGGCAAATGACTCAAGCTCTCTGTTGGCTATCATGGGACCTTAAACAGTCAGGGTATAAATCAGTTGTCTACTGCTAGATAGTCACCTAGCTTCTTCTTAGGAACTATGGGAAATCCCAAATATTGTCCCAAAGGCTCCAGCCCTTTGGCACATCCACCACCCACACACAAATATTTCAGATGCTCTAAGGCATGTCATATGGCGCTAGGTTTCTATGTTTTAGCAGCTGAACTCTGATCCTGGTTCATATGCTGTGGGCTGACATGGCTGAAACCTAAAGCTAGGTGTCTGAATTTGAATCTGAATCCCACCTTCAGCCTTTTTTTCTTTTTTTCTGCAGAAGCTGGCTGACAGGAGCACCAGTGCTGATCTCTTCTGAACGGACTGTGCAATTTTCTGCTCCCCAACTTCTGTTCRGCTGCTGTCTCTGCTCCTCCCATTGCGGGTTATTGCTCTGGAAGGCAAAATTTCCATTTTGAAAAACTAGATTGTTGTTTTCTCTATTCTCTTTTCTCCATTCTCAGCAGATGCAAAGGGTTAACTGCAGGCTGCAGCAAGAAGCAAGTGGTAGATTCCATTGCTTTAGAGCTTGGATAGGTTGTACATTATGGTACAGTATAGTACATGCTGACAATTCACATGGGAGGCAGTAGTTGGTAGCTTGGGTTTTCCTCTCTGTTGAGGTACCAGGACAGCTGGAAGCAGAGGGACCAGCTGGCTTTGCAGCTCTTTCCTATTATTGCTTGAAATTCTCTGTTGTAATGGTGATGGGGTCCATTGAACATGTGGCTTGGTAGACTTCCACCTCTTCCAGTTAACCCTCCAAAAGAGACCAGAGGGTGACTTCGGCTCTCTGAGCTGTTGTTTCAGTGTCTTTGCAGTCTCAGCTGGAAAAAAGGGTCTTTGAAAACATTTGGGGCACATTTTGAAACTTCATTTTCAGAATGAATACTGGGCTGCAATGCAATCAGGTCAGCCCAGGGGCGAGATATGCAACTGAGAGTTATTGCAAACTGTGCTGTTTCAGTTGATTGCAAGACAAATCACGACATTTGAGCAACTCATAACTGTCTTCAGGAGTTTCAGACATTTTGTGAATAGAAAAACTTCTGCTTGGAACCACTAGCTCAGTGAGCCTGAAATACTTCATTCAAAGCATCTYGGATTCAGCACAGTTCCTCTGCAGCCAAAACAGGTTTGTGCCTATCCCGGAGCTATAGATCGTGGGAGCATTGGGGTCAGCGTCTTGGCATCCCACCAACAGATCTGCTGTGGGCAGGAGAATGCTGAAACCCCCTGCAACTGCTTTCATAAATGAATGCTACAGCTTTTTTTAGTCAAACTGACAAGAATGTCATTTTCACAGAACAGTTGCTGGCTCTGGGGAATTTCTGCTTCATAGGAAATTTTTATAAAAGTTGTTTTTAATCTGATTTGAATTAAGATCGTATGTCAAAAACTTCCTTGTGCACTGAAACTTCTGTTTTATTGGCCATTCTGAGACAGGAAATCATACTGGAAGAGGGCAGTCTGAGTACAATTGAAATTAATGATATCTCTGCTTTTACCAAGCCATGTCTGCAGTTACCAAGCACTTAGAACCAGTATGCATTCACTCATTGATACTGGATAATTCCCTCCTGTTCGTCTTATTAAATCACCCAGAGTCAGTCTAAGGTATATGAAAGTAATTGGTTCAGTCTCAGTGGCTCATCTAAAACCATGTATTGAAGAAAAAGTGACTGAATATGCTTAGATGAATTTTATTAAAAGTAATAAATAAGCAGGAATCAGTTTAAAGAGGACACAATAGTTAAGCCTTCTACAAATACTTCCATATCAGTTAGGACTTAATCAGTGCAAATATCAAATTATGGTTAAAATAAAATCATGTAACAATTTATCAGCAGCACTAGCAGTAAATCCTCAAATTACTCAAAACCATCAAATGAACACTGCAAATAATCACTCCTAAATCCTAAAGCAAGAAGTTCAGGGAGGTAACTACTCATTTAGTTCCAGAACACAATCGACTACAGCCGTGGCATAAATCTTTAGCTGGGCACATATTTTAGCATAAAAAGCAAATGAGCATAAATCTACATTACAACCTCAGAAGCCAATTAATGTTTTCTTCTTGGAAGTTCACCATCAAGTACGGATGCTAATCAGCCTGCTCTTCCTCTCCTCTCTCCCAGGGAATATAAATGTTACAAGGTATTCTGATGAGCACATATTTCAGTAGTTCTTTCACTGATCCACCACTGACAAAACCCTAGGAAAACCACAATGTTTGATTGGAAGAGAAGGCATTCTAGTTTAGTATGGAAATATTCTCTGGTGCTCTCCTATAAGGCTACAAGGATTCCAAGGAGAATCCCTCCAAAAAACAGAGTTAAATAATTACTATAAAAAGATATTAAACATTTCAGCTTTGGCCCTACTTGCTATGGAGAACTGCCATTGCAGTTAGACATATTTCTGATGTTCATTTCCTGAACTGGAAAGTGTCTTTAGATTGGTTTTGTCCCCATTTCAGGCTGAAGAATCAGTGCTGTCATTTCTATCGGGGATTTTGGAAGGGAAGGTAGCAAAGTGATAGCTGGTGCCTGGAAAGGCACATCAGGCCCCACAGGAACTTAGTCTATAGTGGATGGTTCATCCTTACCCCACCTTGCAATAAATTCCTTGGTCCGTAGTAAAATAGGGATGTCACATATCTGAAACAGGACCTGATGTCAGTATAGTGACTACACTGTAGTCTGTGGCTAATTACAGAAGTCCCTTTTGAAGCCAYCTGTCTCTTTGACATCTCCTGATTTTGATTTCCTTCCACAAACAAAGGAAAAACATCAGGTGAATCCTGGAGAAAGGAATCTAAGATCTGGATTTGAAGTTTCACTTCAGCTTCTGGAACTGGCGACAAAACAGCACTTCACCATYTGGTGGTCCAGCACAGCATTCGAGCAGCCCCTCCAGAGAGCAGTCCAATAACCCATTCACTCCCTTTACCTTTAGCAAACATCTGTGTACATCTCAGAATAAATCTGAATAGATTTAATGACAGCTGTCAAATTAGCTCCTTYGTAAGTGAGAATTAGGGTGGGCTGGCTAGCTGCTTGAAGATTAACAAGACACTTCTTACCCTTAAAGGTCACATTTTTTCCCCTCTAGAACCACAGCACAATTCTAAAATGCTAATTAAACTAAAGCCATTGAAGTTTATATAAATGTGCATTTGTATAAAGACCATTTTTCATTTATCCTAAATAGTCTGTTATAGATTATATTCCTTTCTCTTACCACTTAATCTCTTTTTTCTAYATGTTTTGTAATTTCTCAAAGGGAGAAATTTTTGGTATCCAAATTAATTTGATTTTAGTGTTTAACTTTTAGATGCTTAGCTCCTGCTTTGTGAAATCCACAGCCATGAGGTCTGGCTACTGATGCCTGCAGAGAGATTGCAGTTTTATAGTGTAAGTGCTAGTAACAAAGGTGAAATTGCACGTCAGAAGCAGGSATGTATGTCCAAACTTCCTCTCTCCCAAATTCATGTTTTTCACTGCTATTGTATGATTTCTAAGAGCACAGCTGGTCCAGATTGGGTTTAGCTACCCAGACTTTACAGTATGTCATTTTTAATTATGGAATAAATAATAAAATCAGGAATATAAAAAAGCTCTGCAGGTAGAGATCAGCCTTTTCCCCTTTCTTTCCATTACTATGTGCCCTAACCACTGGACACAGATCCTTTTTGTTTGCTTTCCTGGGAATTCCCAGAATTCCTAATCCTGGGAATCCTGTTATTTTTAACTGCTTAATGGCCAGCTACCAATAGGTGGGATCAGTGGGGTTCCTTCATCAAACCTCCTTTAACTTCTATTTTTTCCAGTTTGATAGTGGAAGTGAGTGATGTGAATTACCCGCTCTGTGGCCTGAGGATTTCTAGCTTTTCTGCTTTAAGAGGTGGGCTACTGTGGAGAAGGGCAAAACAGCACCTGCTCATTCTGCCCAGGAACGTTTAGGAGTGGGTTTTCAGCTCTGGGTTTTGAATGACACGAGAAGGGTGCCTTGCAGTCCCAATTCATATACCTAAGCTCTGGAGCGGAGCAAAGATTTTTGACCTATTCCAGGGTTTAGCATTTAGCTGTAGGTGTTTCCCTGCCTGCCTCAAAAATTTTTTGAAGCAGCTCTAACCTAATGTGCTCTCCGTGGACTCACTAGGAACTGTAGATGCTTTGCATTACAGCTCAGGCTCAGGCAGCTGAAAATGTAAACTTGGTAACTTGAAGGCACCAAAGTCTTTTACTGGATCTGGCTCAAGGTGGCTATGAATGAAAAGCTGGAATGAAAAGTTTTCCAAAGCATCAACATCGAGATGACCATAGAAAGCAATATAACTTTTGTATGAACTTATATTTTAAGTGGAAAAGAATTTTAAAGAAACTGAAGCAGCTCTAGTGTAGCTTTGTGTCAGGTCCTGGTGCACCGCTCAAAATTAAAGTGAATTTTAGTTTCTGTAGTATTTCAGTCATGTTTTCCCTCACCAAGACTTCAGCTGAAACTGCCAAGACCTATAGTCCTTGACAGAAATTACCTGAACTGAGAACAGAATGACTGGGTTCAGGTGGGAAATTTATACTGCAGTGCTGTCACGACAGGACAGTGCTCTAAATGCAAGTTGTTCCATCTTTGTGAATAATACAGACAAAGGAGGAAAACTTAGTCCTGCCGTACCAAATTAGATGAATGACAGGACATTAGGTGGCACTGTCCAGATGTTCATTTAAACACATCTGATTGTTTGTTCCTGACTTTTTAAAAAGCACCAGGAGTCGTAAGGCAAAGAAAATCACTTAGCATTTACCTGAAAGGTTAAGATGTATCTTAACTGTGAACTGCAAGTACTTACCTAGAAAAGATTTCTGGTGGAAAATTACAAGAAAAAGAAAGAGTCCTAGAGGTGTGAGGCAGACCTTTCTGACTGCAAACATTTCTTAATTTACCTGGACTTTCATTTCAGCCTTGATTTCTAGTACTTATCCAATCACAACTATCAGTCCTCAGTGCCAGAGTGCTATTCCCGAATTACAGTTATTCTCGAAGCAGAAGACAGACGGGACAGATACTTCTGCAACACCAACAGAAGAAGTGGAAATGCTCTGCCGAAGACCAGACTCTTCCCTGCCTTGTGAGCTGGAGCATGTGCTAGCACAGATGGGCAGAGAGGCAACTGCAACACCTTCAGCTTCCCCAGAAGATGCTCTTCGGCTACCAAGTGTTGCGTAACAGTTCCTAGTTTTTGGCTGGTAGAGCGGTGCACCAGGACCTGACACAAACCCACACTAGAGCTGCTTCCCGTCACCTCTCCACTATGTTCTCCCTGCCATGATCTGTCACTAATGTGAAGCCCCATCTCACTGGACGTTTATGGATCCCCAGAGGAGCTGCGGTTCCCAGTGACAGACACTTACTGAGGTGCTGTTCCTTATTCTTCAGCCAAACTGGGCCACATCCAGAAGATGTTCCTGCTGTTGGGCTTGCTCCAGGTGGTAAGGAGGTGCTGTAAATCCTTCCGGGTGATATTTGATGCCTGGGAGGCAAGTCTCCTGAAGGCTAACRGCCTTCTTTCTCCTGCCGTGCTGCAACAGAGGCTTAGTAGTGATGCAGTTACCAGCTGAATCAGGATGTAGATTCAAAAGCCTTAACTACCACTGGCTCTGAAATAAACTTTTTTTTCTAACTATATGGCAAAGCAGTTTATATTTGTCAGATTTAATTGAGAGACTGGTGAAACCTGTTAGCACAGCAATGACTCCAGGTACGATCTGAATAGAAGGCATGAATTTTGAGCAGTTTTACTGCAATGTTTAATGAACAGATTGTCCTAGGATTTAAAACGATATTAATTAAGGACCTCAATTACCAGTAAGTACTGTTTGTCTTGTTATTATAACCACTGCCTGTAAATGGTATCAATGCTAAGTCGTGTTCCRTGCCATACTGAGTCATAATATGTAGGAGTATAAATAAAACTAAATAGTGCAAACTTTTCCATAGGTTAGAAGGAATACATCAATGATAGCAACAAGAAAGGACTGCCAGTTAGGGTGGTTTTGAAAGTATTATTGCTACAAGAAAAGATATTATAATATGAAGCCATTAATAGCTATTAGAAACTTCCATCATGATTTCAATCAACTCTGTAGTAACACTTGGACATAGTTTTCTGCAGAAAGAGAGGTAGAAAATGTTCATTTGGTATTGCTCAGTCATTTTAAGCCACAGTTCCCTTACAACAGTATTTAGCTCTCAGCTACACAAGTATAAGGAAGCATCTAGCCTTTAAATTTTCTTTAAGTGAGTTTCCTGTGGAGATAAAACAGAAAGGAAGCTATAAAATCCAATCTTGGTAATGGATTGCTAGACCAGTGGTTCCCCAATGAATTTTGCAGCCACCATGGTGTTGGCTATCATTTGGATAGGCATACCTGCTATTTAGAAGTATACATATTTTGTTACACCAGAGAACAGTTACAGAAGTTAGTAACAGAACTAGATTAACTCCTATCCTTGCAATGAAGTGGGAAACAATTTTAAAAGTTAGGAGCATATCCTGAGTTGGTATATATCTCCTTGTATCAGTCAAAGACAAGAGAAGATAATAATACAGCTGAGGAAGCCAGTGTTGACTAATATGTAAACCAAAGTATTCAGATTCTACCTATGCTGTAGAGAGATTCATATTAAAAAGCATAAGGTGGCCAGGAGACATATATAAATTATTGCTGGTCTGCAAACCTGGTCTTGTAGAGTTCCTGTGTCTCATACCTCTAATAGCTATTGTGTGTTCCTTGTAAAACAGTGACCACAATAATCAGAAGACACGCTGTGACCACATTATTTCACTGGTCTAGGTGCAGTACCAAAAAAGGTGAACGATTTTTTTTAATTTACCTTGATTCCTGTATTTGGTTTGTGTGGCAAGGTTTTGGTATCGGGGGGCTACAGGGGTGGTTTCTGTGAGAAGCTGCTAGAAGCTTCCCCCATGTCCGATGGAGCCAATGCCAGCCGGCTCCAAGACGAATCTGCCGCTGGCCAAGGCCGAGGCCATCAGCGACAGTGGTAGTGCCTCTGTGATAACATATTTAAGAAGAGGGAAAAAAAAAACCTGTGCAACTGCAGCCGGAGAGAGGAGTGAGAATATGTGAGAGAAACAGCCCTGCAGACACCAAGGTCAGCGAAGAAGGATGGGGAGGAGGTGCTCCAGGCACTGGAGCAGAGATTCCCCTGCAGCCTGCGGTGAAGACCATGGTGAGGCAGGCTGTCCCCCTGCAGCCCATGGAGGTCCACAGTGGAGCAGATRTCCACCTGCAGCCCACGGAGGACCCCACGCTGGAGCAGGTGGATGCCTGGAGGAGGCTGTGACCCCTTGGGAAGCCTGCGGTAGAGCAGGCTCCTGGCAGGACCTGTGGACCCTTGGAGAGAGGAGCCCACACTGGAGCAGGTTTGCTGGCAGGACTTGTGACCCCGTGGAGGACCCACACTGGAGCAGTCTGTTCCCGAAGGACTGCACCCTGTGGAGGGGACCCACACTGGAGCAGTTTGTGAAGAACTGCAGCCCTTGGGAAGGAGTCACATTGGAGAAGTTTGTGGAGGACTGTCTCCCGTGGGAGGGACCCCACGCTGGAGCAGGGGAAGAGTGTGAGGAGTCCTCCCCCYGAGGAGGAAGGAGCGGCAGAGACAACGTGTGATGAACTGACCGCAACCCCCATTCCCCGTTCCCCTGTGCCACTGGTGGGGAGGAGGTAGAGAAATTGGGAGTGAAGTTAAGCCCGGGAAGAAGGGAGGGGTGGGGGKAAGGTGTTTTTAAGATTTGGGTTTATTTCTCATTATCCTACTCTGATTTGATTGGTAATAAATTAAATTAATTTTTTCCCCAAGTTGAGTCTGTTTTGCCCGTGACGGTAATTGGTGAGTGATCTCTCCCTGTTCTTATCTCGACCCATGAGTTTTTTGTTATATTTTTCTCTCCCCTGTCCAGCTGAGGAAGGGGAGTGACAGAGCAGCTTTGGTGGGACCCTGACATCCAGCCAAGGTCAACCCACCACAATTACAGAGGAACTTGGGAAGGTTTCCACACCAGGAGTCTTTGCGAGACACAGTGGAGGCTCTAACTCAGAATAAGATGTCATAGAAGAGATCAGGGAACAAATCACAAAATTAATATTAATAAATTGCAAGGTCTTGATGGTATTCACCCAAGAGCTCTCAGAATGTGGAACATTTGAACTGATGCACAACCTTAAGCTTACAACTGCTTCCGTATTATATCAGGCTACTGTGGCACCATTTTTGGAAAGGATTCCAGGTTAGATGCAATGAAATACCGAGCAATAAGCCTATATGAGGAAGAGAATTACATGGATACGTACTGATTACTTGGGAAGAATCAACACAGATTTTGTAAAGGCAAGTCCCATCTGACAAGATTCCTCACCAAATCTCTTAAAGAAGGTAACATGAAACAAGGGGACATTCCCCCATATCGGTAAAAAGAAAGGGGAATAAATGCTCAGGATTTAAGCTGAAGGAAGTAATCAGTGAAGGAAGTTATTCAGGATAAAAAAGATAAGGATAAAGGTAAGGTATAAAGATAATAAAGAACTGCAGAAGGCCCTAATGACATGGCATAGATGATAAAATAGCAGATGAAACTCAATGCACGTAAAACATGATCAAAGCTTTGGGACAGCTTCTGTGCAAGGAATAGCTTGAATAGATACAGACTGTTCAGCCTGAAAAAGAGATAACTGACAAGGTACATATGATACAGGTCTACAAAATCTTCACTGGCATGGGACAGGGGTGTGGGAAACAATTCCAGTGTAAGAACTAGACAGCCTCCAAATAAGCCAGCAGGAGGAAAATTCAAAACAGTGAAAACGAAGCGACTTTCCAGGTAATACATGGTTAAACCAAAGATTACAGCAAAGTGCTGAGGGTACTAGCTTACAGGTCTTCAAAGAGTTACCAAATGAAGTCATGGGAGAAGATCCCACAGAATGGTCTGAAATACAAAGACCCCACCACTCCTTCTGATGCTCCCTGGGTCACAGATTCCTGCAGGGTGGGAAGGTTCACTGCAAAAGTCTTACGACATGAGATGCTCCATCATATTCTTGGCCAAGGTGTCTTTTGTCAGTCGCTGTTTGATTTTTATAAAGTAAACAAGCAGGAATGAGAGGAGGGAGTGCAGCAGCAGTAAGTAGGTCTGGAGCGGGGGCTCAGCTCTTCCCCCAGCCTGGCTATGCCCTCCTCCTGGGCAAGGTGTTGGGGAGGCAGGGAGGTGGAGTAAACCCGGGGAGCCCCAGGGACTGTCTGTCTCGGGAGGTGATGACCGGCCTGCATCATCCCATGAGATTGCAGCAGTAACGAGTGACTTGAAGGTGTACATAATACCAAGAAATGAAGATGCAGATAAGTAGCTACAATGACATATTAATATGTTAAAATAATTTCAGAATTGCAAGCTGTTATACTGTTGCACCAGCATTTGGTGTATTGGCATTTTGTTGAGCTCTGAATTTGTTTCCAGTAAGTCCAATATGTTAAAGCTCCCTGTGTTTCTCAGACCGTTTTGCAATTAAGAACATGGTGCTGTTTCATGTCTAATAGCTGACATAAACTGGAATGAAGAGTGACATTTTCATCTGAAATTAAGAAAAATCAAGATCCTTTAATGGGTAAAAGAGAAACTGCAGCCCCCACATAGACAACAATCACCTTCAGAAAGCCCTTGGTAAAGATATGGCAAAGCTTAAATATATTTACTATACAATAATACATTTTTATTAGATTTTCCCAATTAATTTTAGTCATCAGAGACAAGAAATATAATGTTGCTCCATTGGTTGCTCCTATTTGCAGAAATGACCGATCTGGAAAGTATATAATGGAAATCCCTTTTCACCTAGTTCTATCTGAGAAGAGAGTGGAGAGCAAAAATCTTCAGGATTATCTATTAAACTCTTTGTTCCCTAATAGTACATCTTCTACTGGTTTATCTGGTTTAGTTTCCAGTGATGCCCAGAATGACTTTTTCACATTTTTTTGGTGGAAGGCCAGACCAAACACTAAGAGATTTTTTGACCTAGGTTTTCRTAGTCATTTAGACTAAATCTTCTGATGCTCAAGGGTAGAGTAAAAGCCRCAGCAGCTCCCTGTTGTGACTGCCTGAATCCTCCTAACACTCATTTCCACAAAACAATTATTTTCTCAGACACGCTATTTTGGTCTTTTTTCTTTAAGTTTGGTAGAACCATTCAGTAACTGTCTTAAACATGTGTTCTGCTTGCTTCAGCATACTGCCTTTTGTTTGTTGCTAGCTGTTATATTTCATCTGCCTTTCACTAGTTCTCTCTTTTCATCACTGAAGAAGTGGTACCTTGTTATGTCCTTACCTAACAGTCTCTTCCATCATACACTCGTGTGGTTTATCATCCTCTCCTTTTGCCTAACTATTCTGCCACCTTTTTGACCCAATCATATTTAGACTTTTAAAATCTGTCTTCCTAAGTCAGTGCTTTGCCTGTAAATGCAACTAAAATTAGGATTTCAATCCTAATATGAAATGATGGCTCAACAAGAAGAAGAGGAAGTGCTAGAGTTACAAATAAACACAGCAGTATTTAATTCATCTACTAATCAGTTCCTTACGATTTTAAAAGATCTAAAACAGTCTGGCACTGAGTGACAGATGTTCAACCACTGCATCCAGGCTCTGAAGACATTGCAGCTGCACTGTGAAAAAAACAGTATATGGGCTCTCCCCAGATGCAAATATAATGTAAATGCAAATTTATACACATAGTCAGAGGCTATGTGCAGACTTTCACGTGCAATGTTATTTGCTGCAATTCCAATCAATGTGATTCTGTTGGATGAAAATCATGAACACTGGAGCCATTTATCATATAGGAAAAAGGGTCACCAGCACATCTGACCTCCACAGCTCCAACAAATATGAAATGTGAAGGCAGTAATTCTGGATGCTGCAGGATTGCTGATTGCAGAGCCTTCATGCCTCATAGTAATCCTGAGATATGCCATTTATTCTGTCATATCTGATAAGGCCTCTGGCACTTGGTTTTAAATTCCATCCCTTCCCCCATCTGACTTCTGTCTGACCAGATCTGTTAGCAAAGAGTCTCATAACACCCCGTGATTAAATTTTACATATGTAAAAAATTACTGATTTCCCACCTACTTATTTAGACAGCTGGTGGCTTTTGTCAACTCTATTGCATAGATATGTGATCTGTGTCATTGTGGTGAAACTTGTAGCCTGACATGAAATATCTCTTATGATGTGCAGATAAACCCCAGATTGGAAAGTGCATGAATTCAAACAGCATTAATAAAATGGTACCAAACGATTTGCTATTGACTGTTTTATTGATCGCTTCTGCTCCAGTGATTTAGCTATATAGTGCATTAGAAGCTAATTATTTTCCTGTAGCACTTACAATGATAATGAAATATGGACTGCTTGCAAGCAAATTGGTTTCACGCGCTGAAGTGATAGCACAATCGGCAGGCGCCAGTCTGTCTAACCATCAGTCCCACAGAACATCAGGCTAACTTTAGTAAAAGCTCATGTGGATGCTGTGTTTCTCCCTAGAAGCTATTTTATGCTAAGACAATAATCTTGAAGTGTGACTGATATGTTGGAGACTGTCATGCTGAGTACTGGTGACTTTCAAGCTGACTCCGATTTTGATTTTTGCCTTAATAGTCCTGGTTTTTTTGTTTCATATCCTTGAAGGATAGTGTTTCTCAGAGGCTTCCTAGAAAAATACTCTTAGAAAAAAAACAAACTTAAGATACACCTGAAAATGAAAAGTATTATTATTGTCATTTAAATAAAAATTAGAAAGGTAAAATGACATATGCTCTTCTAGATTACCTATGCCTGTTATCTAATGATTGCCTCACTGCTTGGACATCTCATGTAGTTTAAAGAACCGTCGAGGAGGTTGTTTGCTTTCTTTGCGGAAAACTAAATTTGCAGTGATAAGGCCGGTCAAAAAGCCCAACTGGCTGGTGCTCAGTCTTGCTGTAGTGCTTGCTGTAACTACCYGTCAAAACTGAGAAAGGCATTGTAGGTTACTGCAGGTATACGGTAKCGTGAATGCCCAAGGTGAGCTCTTGTGGTTACTGTAGCTTTTCAGGGGGCTTGAAGAATAATAATGAAGAAATCTCAGCAAAACCAAGGAAATCTATTTTTTCCCAATGGAYCTGTTAATTTCAGTTTCAAAATACRAGATTCCTTAAAGGGAGTGTCTGACAGGCCTTATCCTGAGAAAGTGCTGAGCATCACCTTTCAGAAAGCAAGACTTCACCGAGATTTCTCAATCTGGGCTAAAATTTCTGGCGATCAATACCTGCTAGGAGAAATTTATTCTGGATGGAAACTAACAGAAAGGATGTCTGCACTTTTTTGTTATCTCCTAGATAGAAGAAATAGATTTTGTGCAGAGACTTACTTAGCATGTCTAGTCTGCTGTGGCAGGGGGAGTGTTAATAGTGCAACAAAACCCAAAAAACTAAGTTAATGAACTGAAAAAAACCACATTAACTGCACAATAGCAAACACATTGCTTTGAGTCTTTGGGGCTGAAAAGTGGCTGACCTTAATCATTTAGCCAAGACACATAGAAAGGGAAGGCATAACATGGATTTAAAGAAAATAAAAATATCAATGGGCTATTGAGGATCCTGTGGGCCATGTTAAGACCCACAAACCATCTGCGGCACTTCATGCAGTCTCCCTCTATATGCAAGTTGTACAATATTACATAATTTTAGAAATGTTTCAATTGTCTCTTGCTAAAAGGAGAGAAAAAATCCAAGATTTCTGCTGTTGGCAAAAGAGGGGGTGGCAGGTAGATCTCATACCGGAATGACATCACCCAAAGATTTCTACTAGCTTCAGGCGACATGGTGTCAAAACAGAAAAATCATATTTTTCTACTTCAAGAATCATTTGAGCACTGCAGCATCCTGAAAATATGCCAGTCATGGCAATTGGCCCCTGAGTCTGCATCTTTTCTTATAAAGTTTCTATGATTAACTGCAGGGGACATCATGCTTTGAATTAGTCTTTTTAGATAACGCAGGTGTTTACTAGCACAAGGTCTATGGTGCTGTGAATCCCATACCTTCGGCACCTGCATAAAGCAGCCCTACTGCAGGGAAGGCAGGTCACTGAAATTGTGCACTGAATTGTGCACCCCTGGGCATTTCACAGGGCATGTGAATCAAGTGGACTTACTGTTTTGTCTCTCTTGATGTGTGTTGAGGAAGTTTCCTCTTTGTATCTGTGGTTTGCTGCCAAATACACCTTTTTGGAASAGAGCGTTCATATAGGAGGAAGGGGAGGGACCATGTACTGCCTCTTTCAGCTGTACCAGAAACATATAAAGGCTATAAAGAGTTAAGGGAAGCTGAAATTTTAAGATGGGCAGGAGAGACAGACTGCAAGCCCTCATTTAGGTAGATTTCTTAATTAGAAAAAAAGAGATATTCTATATTGGTAGGGTTTTTTTTTCCTCATTTCCCCATTAGGAATATTGTATTACGGAAAGTGGCTCTCCTCTCTGATTCCTTAGCCCCAGAAGGTGCTAAAATACTGCTTGAGATTGTGTACGGTGTCTTAAACAGGACAGGAAAAAAATCCTTCAGGCTGAGCTGCATCAGAACTCCAGTGCATCCCTCTATGGTATTTCCAGCTGTGAAAGACAACATATACTTCCTGTCATATTCATCTTCGGAAAACACAGAATTCCTTCATTACCCATTTAAGATTAGGTCACTCATGCTGCAGATATTCATAATGAACTGCTGCTGCCCATTCACATGAAGGTTAGCACCTTCTAAGACTATTAGAAGTTAAAGAACAGATACCTTCTTTATAAATCCCTRTATTACTGATTTATATTAAACAACGAAGAGACATGTATATGCAGTTTACAGCATTTGTTTTGTTGGTGAAAGGATAAATATTGTTACCAACATTTCAGACTGATGATTTTTCCCAAGAAGACATTCTTTTCCATCACTAACGAGCTAGAAAGTAAAACTGCCTCAAGCTTCATTTGACTGGCAACTTCAGTGGCTTGGTCAAGAAGCAAAGTGAGGTGAAAAATTCTGGGAAAAAAAAGCATTACTCTTGGGGTTTTTTTGAATGCACTGAATTTGCTGATGCTTTGAAGTCAAGCTTACCTGCAGGAAAGGCTTGTTCTTTTCAGGAGTTTGTGCTCAGTTTATGCACCCAATTGTTACCAAGCTGGGGACTTCAACAGCTGCACAGRCTTCAGTAGCACTTGTGGAACAAAGTAGATTTCCCTTCTGTTGGGTTCAGTGCTGAGTAGTAATGGGACTGAGAAGAATTGAATGAATTTCAGTTGGCACCAGCCAGGGCTTGCTTGGTCCCCAGCCCCAGCGCACCGCCTGCCAGGCAGCGAGCAGGAGCCTGCTCCCTCCAGAAACCTCAGGGCTCTGTGCTCTCCAACAGGGAAATCCTGTTCTGGGAACAGCTTGTCACATGCGGCTTTTTCATGCCCAGTCCTCGTTGGAAAATCTATTGTGAATAACAACAGCGACAACAATAATAATAAGGAATAGGAAAAAAATACAACTACTCTGTTGTTACCATTGGTTTTATCAAGCCCTTGATTTTCTGTTGAGTCATACTCACAGTCATAGCATGCATGCACTATTTTAAACAGTTAATTAATTAACTCATTAATACCTCTGAAGGCTCCTGCCATTATCATCACATTTTTAGGAGTTCTCTGTTCAAACCCTTTTTGGAATAAATGAATTGCCCACAGAATTCAAACTGTGCTTTGCAGTATACCTATTATTTGTTCTTAAATGTCAAGAGAGGCTTCCTGGAAGCTTGACTGTGTTCTTCCAGYATCTGGCAAAAGATTAGACTGCTATAAGCTTAGACTGTTATCACTGAAGTTGATTATGTTGTGGAAATTTCAGCATCTGACCACATGCTGTTTATTAATATTTTGTACCACTTCAATATCACGTGTTTAGACAGCAAATTTCAGCAAATAATATGCTTCTCATGCAYGTTCCGGGGAAGCAGAATTTACACTAGAAACAATCTTGGAACAGAACATTTCTGGTGAATACTGACAATTATTTGCAACAGGAGAAGATCTATCTTTCTATTGCTGCTTTTCAAGCACCTTTATTAGCATGTCTATTTTTGGAATTAAGAACTTGACTGGGGATATACTTATGTAAGTGATAAGTGATAAGCATTAAATGATAAATCTGATACAAATACTGCTCGCTCATTCAAATGACAACACTAAACACTATTCATTCAAGAGCTGCAGTTAGCAAACTCTACTAAATATTTCAGATCCAACTCCTCCACAGTAAAATGAAGCAAAACAACTTCCACTATTGTAATTGTTCTTATCACTAAATAAAAACTTGGAATTTTTTGTGGATGTGAAAACAGCAGGCTGTCAATCATATTGCTGTTGGCAAAAGATGATTTGCATTAGTGAATTTTTACACATTTGATGGAATGCCGGGAGAGGATAGGTCATATCTCTCACAAACAACAGAAGATAAGAATTTTAAAGCTCTAGAGGCATATTAGGAAATATAATATGAGCATTAGCAACTCACTGTGGACCAGATTTGTATAGGTGTACATGCTATGTACTGAATACATAAATTTTGCATTTGCTTTCGTGTCAGTGCCTTAAATCAGAAGCAAGACAGCTGGCTGGAATTAATCAGTATTTGCCATAGCATAACTAAGAGTAGAATGTAGAACAAATCTGGGGAAAAAAATGACCATGTTTTTTTCCCATTTTCCCCCTAATAATGTCATTACTACCCTTTCTTGTTGTAACACATCTTATGCTATACATGCATGATGAAAATGCTGACAGTCTCTCTTTTATCTTATGTCAGAGATTCCAGTGGATATAGAATCAGGGTTTTTTCTGTGAATGAAGGGAGCACTTAGCAGTGTATGGGTGTTCTTACTCACCATTTCCTTTGCCCCATAGAATGCTTTTTTCTTTCAGAGATGTGAAGAACACCTTGTTTTCTTTTTTTTTTTTTTCTTTCCATAAAGGCAAGGAAGAATAAGAGATGGGGTAGGTGATGCTCTTTGTAGCTTAGAGGAATTCTGGAGCGTTAACAGTATTAATGGCTCCAAATCAGCAAGAGCTCACAGTGTCAGTTATAGACAGTTAAAGCCACTAGGCATCATTAGATGACCTAGTCTGACTTCTGAATAACACAGGCACTACACTTGATCCATTTCCCTCTGTTCTCAGATGAATAGCTTGTATTTAGCTAAACAGAAATATTATCACGCCTTGATGTGAAGACTTCAAAAGATGAAGACATTGATACCTCTTTCAGTGTTTTCTCACAGTGGTTAATCATACTTGCTTTCAAAGGTTTGTGCCATATCTTAAACTTGAAGCTCTACATATTTACACAATTTTCATTGGTCCTTTATATTTTTACTTCTTTCTGTCCTTATTGCCCTGCAACTTATCAATGCACCAAGCAAAGATTGCCCCTTCTGGGATAGGGACTAGGGATTAACTATCCCGTCTGCTCTAGATGACACTGCTTGGGCAGGGGGTGGGACTAGATGATCTCCAGATCCATGTCCCTTCCAACCTCAGACATCCTCTGGTTCTGTGAAGTACTTCCATGTGGTAGAGAATAGGCAAGGTTTTCTGGAGCACAAAGCTCCCTCTCAGCTCAGCTGCAGTCACACAGATGCACAATATCTGATCTGTGAGTCTTTCTTATGACTCAGGTGGATATTTCAGGAGAGAGAGAGCCCATGGATTAAAAGCTTAGAACAACAAGACAGTTACGCGGCTGGATAGAGATTATTTGCCACCCTATTTGACATTCATCCGTGAGGGAAAAGCTCACCCATGGCTGCAGGTTYGCTGAGCACACTGCCATGAGACAGGCAGGAGTGACACTGGTTCTGGAAATGAGGCTGTGAATGTGAAGCCACTTTTCAGATGCTACCCAAATGTGAAGGCTTGGCTTTCTAAATGTAGCTTCTGCCTGTTTGCAGGCTCACAGGACTGGGTGAGATTTTGGGAAATAAGATATTCTCAAACCATTATGACATTGACCTGCAATTTCCTTTTTCCTAAACAGGAGAAGTCCAAAAGGTCAGCAGCAATATTTTTTCAATGAAAGTTTACATTAGGCCAGGGGAAGGGAGAAAAGAAGTAACATTTCATCTTTGATTGAGCTGTGAAATTTCTCCTTCACTCCAAAAAGACAAGAGAAAGTCTAAATATGCAATAACAATATAAACCAGTCCAAATTAAAATAAATCAAATTTCTGTCCTCCTCCATATTGGTCAATATGATAAGAGAGAATCCATATTTCTGTCTTAATAGACAGTCACAGATTTTTCTCATGCTTAGCACGTTATTACTCACACAGTAAGTCAGCAAAGACAAGGGTGCAGAATATGGTGGAGTATTAGTTGCTACTTACTCACAGTGGCTTGTTTCAGGGACATTGCTCACATTGCTTCTAAGCTTATTCCTTGGACTCATTTGTCAGGAAAAACTAAAAACTTACTAAAATTTAAGTAATAAGTATGGCAAAGACAAGTAGATTTTGTAGCAATTGTAGCAATTAGGTTAGCATACACAKATTTTTCAAAACCAATTGTATCCAAAATTGGTGGCAAGCATATGTCTTCCCACAGGAGAACTGAGCATGAAAACACTCTGATAGAGTTATAACTCACCGATGTTTGACCTATTTGTCACCAGTATACTGTAGGGTTCATCGCGCTTATCTACATATATCCGTCATAAACAGCTACACCTGAGATCCTCTGAGATGCAATGGAGAGAAATCGACAGACTCAGAGGCACAAATCCTCAGAGCAGATACAGAGATGTAYATTTGAGTTTAAAGGTTTACCCTTGAGCATTACAGGCTTTCCTCATTGTCTGATATAGGTACTTAGGGTGACCAGCTCAGATGCAGATACCTACCTCAGCTGATTCCCAGACAAAGTATCCCAACTCCTATTTCACTTCAGAATTTCACCTGCTAGTATAAAACTAACATTTTCCTCCTATTATGCAAGATAGCTAGAATTATGAAATAAAGTGTTTGAAAGATGACAAGATGTAATTTAATTGTTCATTACATAACTGTRTACATCTCAAGAAACTGTATTGAGTCCCATGAATTTACCTACTTCAGCTATGTAAGAACACAGATTTTGGCATACGATGCTAATGTACCAGCTTCTAGGATAAAATTTCATTGTCCATTTTCAATTCGTTCTCATGGATCAAAAAAACATATAGATTGCATTTGGAGAAGTATGTTATCCATATTTCTATGCAACTGGTGATCTAACATAACATAACATAACATAACATAACATAACATAACATAACATAAGCTAACTCTTAGTGAAATCCCAAAGGACTTCTAGCCTATGCAACTCTTAGTTTATTTAACTCCAAATTCTGAACTCTGAGGGAAGAAAAAAGATTAAACTGCAGTTGGAAGCCCAGGTAACAACCTACTTGAAATGTGACAGCTTGGGACCAGGATGACAAATTCTCTCTGAATTTGAAATCTGCCTTGTAAGCTAAAAGATGGAGTACCACATTCTTTGGCACATCAGGTATATAACAGAAAAAAGTGCGTGTTATTAATTCAGACATATGACAAAGGTAGRAAAATTATTAGGAAAAAATACAACTTACAAAGTTTGTACAGTCTAATTGTTTTGAAGCTTTTCAGAGTATCTAAGATGGTTTCCACCTCCACAATATACGAACATTGTCTTCCTATTGTGATTTTCCCACTTACAATAATTCTTTAATCGAAGAACACTGCAAACCAGTGTAACATAATGAGGGAAGAGAGCTGTGTGATTCTTAAAATTTATGTAGATCATAAAGGCCTATATATTCTTTATGCAGCGCGCTCTCCCTCCATGCTGTACACCTTGCTTGGGAGGGAGTCAAGCTACAGATAACTGAACCATGACCCATGGACTTTGGCTCACTGGTATGAAAGTTTGGGGGGGGACAAAATAGATCCTGAGACCTGAAGGGTTGAATACAAAATAGCATTCGGGGCACCTCCAGTGCTTGTTGTGCAAACTTTTAGGAATAGACTAGGCCCATACATCACACCAAAAGACAGAAAAAATCACCGTTATCCAGCTGAGCTAAGTTATTTCAAGTGGTTCTTGTAAATGAAATGAGGGAAGGGAAAATGGGAACCATGAGCACATAAGCAATGCTTGGATAACTCTTCAGCACGCACACTGTTGCCAAAGTGATAAATCTGGGTAGCGAGCAGTTGAGCAGTCAGCAGCTGAGACAAAGACAGTCTGTCCTCTAATAGAAAAGCTCCACTGGATAACTATACTACTGTGCAGAACGAAGCAGTGATTTGTAGTCCTCATAAACAAGATTTCACCAGATATCCTTGGGCTCTCAGATACCTGCTGTATATCAAGCCTCCTGCAGATTCTGCTTCTTTAAGTTCTAAGGATTAAGAAGTCCACAGTGGCCACAGGCTCTTCGTTCTCGTCAACTCTTAAAAATTTTCCAGTTCTTTCACTGAGTCTGGTAATGCCTCTTTTAACCTCAGTAGCTGCTTTTCCTGCTTCATCTCCATCATATTCTCTTCAGCTTTGTGATTTTTCAGTGACACACTGGCAAATACCACTTTCTGAGTTCAGCCATCCTTACACATGGTAATYGTTCCTCATGCCAACTTCTGTTAACCAATTACAAAACGTTCCTCAAGTGGCGACAGAAATCTTAGGTGGAGAATTAATGTTCATTGGTAGTGCAACCTGAGCTCTCTTTGGTGTGGTCTTCTGGGGGACAGCAGCAAGGGCGATTGCTCTGGACTCCAGGTAATGAGAAGACCCCTTGGACTCATTGTGACTGCAGGGCAAACAGTAGACAGGTGGGAAGGAACAAGCACCCCCATGAATCTAGTTCCAGCTCTGCTTTTTGCTGCCTTTCCAAGAGCAGTAAAGCAAAAAAATGAACAAGGAGTTCAGAACATCAGATTAGTCATTGATGTGAACAGTATTGGTCTTGCAGCAGTGGAAACCAAAAGTATCTTAATTGTTTGAGAACTGACTTCTGGGGGGAAAAAAAGTTCAAAAATTTGATTGGAAACTTTCCTGAAGCCCAGCACTGTAATTGCATGAAGCTTCACACTTACATATTTCTACAAATAGCTTAATGCATATGACAGTCCCACCGTCTTGATGACTGCTTCTAAAGCAGAAGACCACAGTAAGTGAAAGCTCAGAGAAATACACATGAAACAGGGACACAATGTGTTAGAGCTGTKGGCAAGCACAGTTTCTGGATCTGACTGCCCACTAGCTACATAGTTAAGAGCAAACCCAAAAGAGGACTTYAGGCTTCAACTCTAATTGAACCAAGAAAGCCCAAACACCTTCATCCAGTCTGGGCCAATCAACCCAGTTTGTGCAAGTTTGTGCAAAYTCAGCCTGCTGCAAGGTATCTAAAGTAAGGATAGTCTTAAGTAAAGACTATTTACATTCACTTTGACATGGGATTGTAGAATATTTCACTCCTGACCTATGCTTTTTTGCAAAGTGAAATTGGATGCTATGTGTATGGGTGATAATCACTGAAGTGGGTGGTCCTGGGGTCCTGACAGCCTGCTTCTGTATCTGCAGTATAGACATGACCAGTAGGAAATCAAGAAAGTGATTTTAGTAGATCAAAAAATATTTTGTGTCTGACTTTGCTCTCAATCACCAGTAAGCCTTGCTCTGAATTTGCAGTAAGCTCCGGAGAGYGGGCTATATTACCGTAAAATCCCCGTGGAATTCAGTGGACGGGGTGCCTCCCACATAGTTTCAATCAGTCTTTGCCTCCTTCCACAGTCAGTGGAGACACCTTCAGGAGGCAATTCCTCACAGACTGAAATAGGCATCTAAAGAGACTTAACCCTGCAGGCACCAGCTCTCTCCACTGATTGCAAAAAGGCTTTGAGCAACTAGAACAAGTGGGCAACTAGCTCTTAGGTGGCTGAAGTTAAATATTATTATTAAATATTCTCAGTGGAGATGAGAGGCAAGACAGTGCTTCATACCATATAAATACACAGACAATGACAGGATCTGCTGGAAAAAGTTTACAATTTCAAGGACATGAATGAAGTGGTGATTAAAACAAATGGGCCTGAGTGTATATCAGAAAATGGTTTGTGATTACAAAAATCCTGGGCTAGTGTCTAAGGTTATGCATTATCTCAATTATATGCAACACTCTGAAGATATATTTTCTTAGCAAGTGTATATACTTAATCTATTTGACATTCATATCAAATGTATTTCAACGACCAGATACTTGGTAATACAGACTTAGAGAAGCCTACAGTTCTGAAAGTATAAAATTTTAAAGTAACTACTTTCTATGACACATCTTGGCTTTGCAATTTCTGCACAAGAGTAAGAACAACTCACCTCACCAGCACATCCACTCATACATCCCTGTTGCATCACTAGCACCCCCCAGATTGCAAACATATGGTTTACAAACTGACTAGAAAAGCTGATCAGTGTACTGGAGGTGTTTGGAAAGAATTCTTCCTTGGTATATCTAGAAAGAAATTATTATTTCTTTGTTAATTTGTGATAAGTTACTCAGAAGAATCAGACTCCTCTGTGTAGCAAAAGGGGACATATATTACTGGTTTTAAAAACTAAATAATTCAGATTTAGGCCAGAAAATCCTGAGAAACATAGCTGATTCCAGTATAACCAGCTACAGTGGTATGTAATGATATTATTATGTCATTAAAAGATTATTTCCATTATTCTATGTTGCAAAAAGGAAATGCCAACATATACAGCACAGTATTGCTGTATATACAGTCAGAAATTTTAAAGTATCAAAACTGAGATGACCACATCCAAAATTCCATTCGCTGTTACAAGTGCTATTTTCAAAGTGGAATATTCATCTTATACATAACAGAAATAACAGATAGACACTCAAATTTGGAAGAAGGGAACTGCATTTTGAAAAAATAATCCAAAGTTTCTTATGGATCTAGAATGACTAACCACTATGCCTTAACCAGAAGTTTGACACAGAAGTTGCATGTTTTTCCTAAGCACACTAAAAAGCTTCCTCCTGAAATGTGCACACATCTTCCTTTTCCACATGTTCATATTCTTTTGGAAAGAACTCTCCATTCTGAAGGTGAGAGGTATATTTTTCATTCATAAAATTATTCAGGCCAAATATAATGTTTTAGCTTTATGGAACCTACACATACAGAGCAGGGTTTGCTCATGTCAATTCTACTATGGTCGGCATAAAGATTACCATTTGAGAAAAAGAAAACAGGTTAAAAATCAGCCTCCAATAAAATAATAAATCCAATACACTCTAAGAAGGTTTAAACATTGGATATGCTGTTGCAGGGAGGACACAAAATAGAGGAGGAAAACAGCAGAAATAAAATGCAAGTCCTAATTTTAGTATTCGACATATGGCATTGTTATAACAGTTCTGCAAGTTCTGTTTAACAAAGGGTAAGTTCACACAATCACAAGTCTTGAGTTATGACAGATTAGCAACATATCATTTCTCACCTGATATGGACGTTCTCCTGCCACTGAAAATGTCATCACCTACACAAATTGGCATAACTCAGTCACATGGAGCCATGTGAGCAAACCTTAACTGCATGTGCTCTTAGGAAGAACAATCAATTGTTAATTTTTTGTTTCCTGAGTCTAAATTTATAAAGTATCAGTCACGGAGTTGTGCTCATGTCTGTACAAATTAACCAGGAACATACCATGACGTGAGATTCATCTGACCTAATCTGTGTGTCTCCACATAAGCTAGGCTTCTTAGGCTCCTGTTACAGGCAATGGAGAGAAATGGGTGTTTCTGGACTGCTATTCACTTCCTTCCAAAGTAGCCATGTAGAATAAGGCAGATAAATCATGCCCCAGCAGGGCCTTTTTCATACCACTGGCTATAGAGACCTGAGAGTGACTAGCTTAGAAGAGGCTGTCACTGTGGACATCTGCAATTAGCCCATCCCTGATGTCAAAACTACAGCAAGCACTAACATACRCATATTACAAACAGCTTGTGCATCTAAAAGGATGTTTTGGAAGCAGCATCTCTAAAAATTAGCAAAGATCCACTGATAATGGTGATGACGATAGTAATTTTTATGAGCCTGGATCTTCCCAGGCAATTTAAGTGCTTGGGAGTTACATGCTGCAATACCTCACTTCAGAGTGGCTGGCACTCAGGATAAAAATTGGAGCCTAAAGCAAGAATACCAGAGATTCCCCACCAAGGGCACAGTGTGGAGTAGGCATCCATCTTAAAAAGACAGCCTGAAATATCCTCACACCTCACACCAAATGGCTGAGATGCATTTGAACTCCTGCTCTTTCTGGAGCTCAGGCACTTGACTGAGACCTTAAACAAAAGTGCTTGTGTCCACTTGGGACTCAGACCTCTGCACCTCGGTTAAATCCTTGCCTGCACCTCTCTTTTGAAACCATTGAGCTGAGTTCACTGGCCTCTTTGATATCCTGATGGCAAGAGTGTTGTGCTTTTACCTACATATGTGTTGTAAGACACTACTGGAAATGTTTGCAAGGAAGGTAAGAGGCAACCCTTTGTGTTCAGATGGATGCACAGCGCAGCAGAGAAGAAAAGATACACGGGACGAGAGAGCAAGCGAGAGCATCTGCAGTGCATAAACCCTCACTTGACAAAGATTTCTTGGTGCTCCTGTGCTGCTTCTGCATGTCACTGCAATCCTACTATGTTAAAAAAATAATGCAAGGAGAAGCGAGCTCAACCATTGGGGAAAAGAATAGAAGCTCAAACTTTAGATGTCATAAGTGAGAGGGGGAAATCTGTGACTTTATATATTAAATAATAATAGAAATTATAAATGCCTTCTGGAAAATTAAGTGACCTTAGAGGTAACGGTCATGAGATGGCTATCTAATAGTTGCATTAACACTGCATTAATACTTCATTCTTTTATGGAGACAGTCATGTTGCAGTTAGAAGAATATTTATTCCGTGACTGTTTTACTTTTATTTAATAGATTTTTTGGTAGAACAAGCAGGAGAGCAATATGGTAAGATCCAGATAAGTCATCCAGAAATATATATATCTCAACAGCAATGGAGAAAATGCCAGTTTCTTATATTTCATGCCCCATCTCTGTTAAGCTGCAGGTTACATTTGCTCTACATGCAAAGTGTTTTTATCTACAGATACTGACTGGATCAACCAAAGCCTAGAAATTATGTTTTTAATAGGAAGTCCAGTGGGATGGGGTATAGCCATGTAGTTACCTAGGGGCATCTTTACAGTTTGTTTCCTTTTTTTGAGATGCCTTTCTCCAAAACACTCCAGTTTCAGAGTGTTTGGTGTAGTTACCCAGACATTGTTTTTGGAAAGCTCTGTGGACAGGATTCCACCGTCATTGCTTTCAGAGGGGAGAAAGCATCACAGATTTGCTGTGATGGTTGCAGATAGCATATGCTATCTGAGGGAGGGTCATGGGTGAGATGGGAGGGTCATGGGTGGTATGAACTGAATCAGTGTGCAAACACTTGTGACTAGAGAAGAAAAGCATCCAAAACCCAGTGAATTAAACCTGGGCTATAAGTTTTACATCCCCCAGGTTCAGTGGTGGATGGTGGGTCTAGTTATGTGTATCAATGTATATTGCCAAAGCTTTTGTACATAAGTAAATTTATGTGTTTTTTGAATTGATTTTTGAACAGCCCTCTTCACTGGTATTTATAAATGCATAATGATAATGAGGATTCACGTACCTGCTACTGCTGGTGGTACCGCTATTCCCATACTAGTGACATACCTGATGAAGCTTCTGATGGAAGCTTCACTGTGCATGGCACCCCTCCCTCTTCTCTCTCTTCTCCTTGTGCCCATCCCTTGAAGTGCTGCTGCCTACATGAGGTCTTTACTTACAAAGGTGAGGGAAAGTAGAGTTTGCACTCTTCCTTTGTCCCTCCTCTGGTGACAGTGTTCCTCCTCCTTTCCAGCAAAGCACCAGCAGGGAACAGCTGTGCATACAGGATCCCAGAAAGGGGCAATACTGGAGATGGCAGTCCTATTCCTCAGAGCAAGAAGGATCTTCCTTGGGAAGAAATCCCCTGGGAACACATCACAAACACTTATTGTGATCAGACTGGCTAGCGTAGAAAAAGCAGGGAGAGGAGACCTTGGGTCCTCCTCTGCAAACCTCTGCACTCACACTGATCCCCGTCCAAGGTCTAATAATCCTGTCACAGTACAAGTATCAGGATACTTTTTTTGGAATCGGTCTCACACATTTTTTTGGCAGGATTGCTCACCAGGATTATGAAGCTTGTCAGTCCCCTCTTAGGTACCACGTGGAAGGCATGAAATCTCAGTAGCTTACTGTGACTGTCTATTCGCCTTCTAATCATACCTGGGAAACTGAATAGCAATATATTCTGCTAACTGTATCTTTGACTGACTGATTCCTCTTGGTTTATCAGGACACTGAAACAGAGCTATTAGATAGAAAGCCTAAACATCACTAGTTCCTTGGTTGTCTGCCACAGGTTTTTATGTTAAACAAGGATTTAGTACACTGGTTCTAGTTAAACTTTTGCAGCAAAGAAGTATCCCTGTCCTCAAAATCAGTTTGTTGCAAAGTTGCCTGTGAATGTTGCCAAAGAAGTGCTTACAATTCTACCAGTGCGTTCTTTTCCCGCCTTATTACTGAGTATATATATGGATAAATATAAACATATATACATGACACTAGTCTGTCTTTTAAAAAAAGCAAGTGCCATTAATTTATATGCTACACTCCAGGGCCTAATAGAGAGATATAAAATGAAACTATATTATAAGTAGCTTCCAGTCAGAGATGGACTGAGCAGAATTATGATTCCCTCTTTTGTCTTAGAAGGGATCCTTTTCATTTATTTGCAGCACAGATTGGTATTTATTTACACTGCAATGACAATTCATTGTGAGCTCTTTTTTAATATATTTATTATAGCTCTGGATTTGGTTTTCTGCATTACTGCTTTTCTAAACAGCAATTTCCAGTTTTCTATCTCTGCCAATTATTTTTTCTCCATAAATATACTACTTTACATTTATCTATTTTAAGTCTCATTTATTTTTATCTGCCTCTGCTGGCTTGCCAATGACTCTGCAGCACTGCTACATGCTCTTTTGGACCGACATCAGCAATTCACAGCTATTACCATTAGACAAACTCCTTGTATCTTTTACCTTTTTAATTTTCTCTTCACCTGTTTATTCCTGTTGTATGATTTGCTTGGATTATAATTCCTCATCATATTCATTGGTAATGACTAACTATTTGACACTGCTGCTTCACTGCCAAGATCGACCAAGGCCAGCATTTTAATGCATCTGAATGTCACCGATAAGAGCCCTGAAATGGATGCCAAGCTGGATTTGGATCTTTAGCTCCTCAAAGTGTAATGCTGCAAAGAACTGATGTTTGGTTGCAGTCCCCACTTCTTGAGACAGACTAAATGTATGACTCAAAATAAAAAAGAAAACCTTGCTTAAATAAAGGTTCGGTGAGTTGCAAGGCAAACTTATTATTGTTCATTTCCTTATGCCTCCTTATTTTGAGATGTCAGGCAGAAAACTGTTGGGAAAACTGTTTTTGACCCAAAAGAAAAAAAGATCATTTAGCATCAGTCTATTTAAATCTTGTTACAGGCTGATTTTCAGGACGCAGTTCAGATAGGGAAGGAATATGCATGCTTCATATTACAGATTGTATACAAACTGGAAGGTTGCACCCATCATGAGGTACATGACATATCACCAGTTCAGAATGGTCTTGGTCCCACAATTGTTCTTCCTATTCATTAATGCATCTATATCAGACCTGTCAAATCATTAAATTGTCATTATGGAAATGTTATAGATATTAACTACGTGATTCATGCCCAGACTTCTGCTTTGTGGTTTCCTCTTCATTCCAGAATGGATGTATTACTATCAGGTTCGTGGGTTCAGCTATTACCAGCTTGGATAAATTGTGAAAGGAAATAGCAAATAAATGTACAGATGTTAAAAGCAGCTTTTGTCCTGTTTCTCAGAATCTCTCAAATCTTTCCGTGTGTTTGCAAGACTTTTCTTGGTTAAAGCCACCTTCCTGGTCACAAGCAACTACTTCAGCAAACAACTGAAAAGCTGCATGGTAAACAAACTGAAAACCAGAACAAAATGCCAACTTCAGAAAAAAGTGTGCCTGGGGACAATAAGCAAAAGCCCCAGAGGGGTTCCTGGAGAAGACCACGTGAACCAGAAGAACTGGTCGATCGCACCATGAATCGGAAACTGTATTTTGAGGAAAGTTTCACCGAGAGGTTGCGGGGAGGGGGAGCTCCCTTTGCCCACGGCTGCTGGGGAGCTTACAGCTGCCTGTAAGACCATTACACAGGGTACAAGCTGGTGCTGAATGTGTTTCTTTGTGCTTGGGCCGTTGATGGCCTTCTGGAAAGTGTCAGAAATCCCCGTGTGCCTGAGTGAGGAGGGAGAAGACAGAAAGGTGCCATGACCTCTTCCCGTTCCTGCCCAGGCTTGCAGCAGGCAAAGAATGGAGAATGGGCATAAGGGGACAGAGGAGTTTGCGGAAAAAAATGCAGCGTGGGTTTCTCCGCCGGACAAAGTTCCTTTACAGTTGCACCTCCTCCTGCGTCTGCTCTCTGCCCCTGCTTGGGTGGCTCTTTGCTCTGCTCCTACTTGGGTGACGCAGCTCCCCGCAGCTGGGCGAAGGGGCTATCGGGGGGGTCCTTGAGTGGCCCTAAGCGGTGGTGGGGGGAGGCGGGAGCCCCCCAGCTGCTGGGCACAGGGCCCGTCCTCTCCTCAGCAAGGGCCTGGCAAAGCGGTTATTTGGTCACTGCTTATATAGCTAACAACACAGGAAATAAATATTTGGCAACAGAGGCAAAGGAAAAAAAATCTAATGACCTGGAGCTGAAAGTGGACATATCCAGAAAGCAAGTATAAAAAACTTCAGAGGATAATTAACCACAGACTCAGATGATAATAGTTCTGTTGAACTGGATAATTAATGATCTTTTTAAATAAAGATTTGGTGTTAATCCTCTACAGAGTAATGGTCTGCTCAGAGTCCATCATTTTATATGTGAAGCCTGGATTCATTTGTCTCTTCTACATTATTGTGAATTTGCTAGGTTCAATTTTATCTGCCTTCCCTCCTACCCCCCTCCAGGTACTCTGTCTCAAGGTCTTCCAGCAATTTCTTGCAATCAGACCTTGACTTTACTACCCTGTATACATAAATGCCATCAGTAAATTCTGTCACCCAGCTATGCCCCTCTTTGAAAAGTTCATAAACCAAGTTAGAATAGAATAGTTAGTCCCACACTTTGGGGAGCTTAAATACACTATTTCTCTCCCTGTGGAAAAAACAGTGTGGGCACAATTCACTCATTTAAATAAGAGTTTTCCTCCCTTTCTGATGGGAGTTTAATCCTTGTTTAAGGGTAGGGGAAGGTCTGTTCTGCATCAGACTTGGCAGGGAGGGATCTCTGTTCATCACAGACCTTTGTGACCAGCTTCTACTGCCTGTCCTATTCCAGTCCCAGTTACAAAAGGCAATGCCCTGTCAAAAACCTACAAGGCTTTTGACATCTGCATTTTAGTCACTTCAGTGTGTCAACTTGGAGAGGATATTGCACTCACTGTCATAGGATCCTTCACAGCGTGCCTGCTAACAAACTAAATTTGCAGTCACATTTGACTTGATTGATGATATGCTAATGCACTTGCTAAGCCCATCTTGAGTTATACTCAAGAACTGCATTTCAGTTAAGGGGCATTAGCAGGTGTGAGATAACTTCTCATGCTGCGTTTCAGCTGTAGTTTGCTCTATGAGTGGTCCTGAGCAGACAGGTAAGTTTGACATACCTACATGGGTAAGGTGCTTCTGGAAAGGAAACAGGTGTGCAGCCACATCCATAAGCACCTGAAAATCTTTCCTTATACCTGGGAAGTCAGGACTGTAGGGATGGACAGGCCTTGTACTAGTAGGGATTTTTTTCCCCTGCCTAAGAGTGACCTAACTGCTTAGGAAATTTATCCTCAATACTTAACAAAACTGAACATTAAAGTATTAATTTAATATTAAACTTCTTTTTAAACACACAGCTCAATAAAAACTATTGACTCTTCAGATTCAGAGAAAATGTTCCCTTGACACATCTTGTGAAGATGTAAATTGACATGTTTTTTGTAAACTATGAGGACAGGCTTTAGAAGCCATGTACCATACCTTTGCTGGGAGAGGTCAATAAAACTGGAGGAGGAGAACCATCGATCTAGAAAACCTGTGTTCATGTGAATTATTTTTAACTAACCCAGTGGTAAAAAAACATATTTAGTTTCTAAGGGTACTTACTACATTTATTTCTGCTGTACACATGATTTACCAGCACGATCTCTGTGAGAAAGGCAACTCAAGTTAGGCCATACTCTAACTTGGCAGGTGGAGCTCCACTCCGGGCTCTGCCTCTTTCCACCTGACCTTGGGCAAATTGTCTGTGCATCTATTTTCTATCCATTCTGAAAATAACCAGTGCTTCCTTTCTTCACTTCTCTCCTTTGCCTTTTCAGAAAGTGAGTGTTTCAGAGCTAGGATTATACAGTTCTACACACTCCTCAGGCCTAGAGGATGAATTAAGTGCTGTAGCTCTGATATGATTCAGTGTTGTAGAGGCTCTGGCAAGATAAATAATAATTACATCCAAAAAATGATTAAAAGAAACCTTAACACTGACAAATCAAGCTTCTAAACTTAGAATATATAAAAACTGAGATGAAGGCTTTGAGGCCATCTCTCTTTTGTAGCAGGTATCAGCCCTGCTCAGAGATGAATGAGTAAGGATATGGTAGAGGTTTAATCATCAGGTGACAGGACAGGATACATAAAAATTGTTCAGTGTCTCTTCCAATGCAAGAAATAGGTGGCACATAGCAGATTCAAAACATACAAAGAAAGGTGCTTCTTCATGCTTTGAGTATCTGACTTGTGAAAAACCTTGGCACAAAATGTTAAAAGCTTATGTGTATTCCAAAACCAGCTGTACAAATTCATAGAAGAGAAAACAATGGGATGACTCCTGCACTCTTCCCCAGGTATCCACTGTTGGGTACTATTGGGCTTTTTTAAGTGAACCTTCTGGACAGCCCCACCTCTTGTGCTTTGGTTTACACTGTGGAGCGGTGTCAGAAAGCATGAATGACATTCCTGTTGTATCAGACTAAACAGGATAGTGTGCTCCATGACTATGCATAACACACCACAACCACACACAGGCACTCAGTCCATGACCTACAGCTAGTCCAAAGTGAAAAAGGCCCTGAAGTATGTCTAAGGTAGATGCAAGGACCCTGGCACCAACCGTTTGACTCTGATTATCCACTCTTGTTGCTTCTCTCACTAATGGCTACGAAGGTGCTGCCTCTGGCAGGTCACGTCTGGAGGATTAAAGCTTTTAGTCCCCTGACACACCTTTCCCATTGGAGCTAATCGCAGCAGTAACTAGATGTCACTCTGGACAGAGGGTCCATGGCTGTTCACCAGGAGGTTTCACAGATACCGTTTGAGAGCAGACAGTGGTTGACACCCAGGTATTTCTGGTTCCAGGACTCTTCTGAAGGGCTTTTTTCTCTCTCGGACAGATCCTTCTCTTTCACACAGTCATATATACCCTCTCACCAGTCCTTTCACCTCCTCACCCTTGTCTAGATTTTTCCATATCCTGTTTTCCTTYCTTTCCCAGATCTGCCTGCCTGGCTCCCACTCCTTAGCTATGTGCCTTATTTCCCAACAGTCACAGCTGCCACAGCCTCCACCAGAAGGGCCAAAAGTAAATTGCCCTTCCACTCCTCTGACCTTTTGTTGCAGCATATTCACTGTAAATGCTGCATGTAAGAACTCAGCTTTCACACCCTACCCAGTGTCGCTTGATAATTTGTCACCTAAGATGCATGTTTTAACCAAAAATGGCCCAGAGGGCATGTTTGTGACAGATAGATACCAGGGAAACCCTCCCCCTATCTCTGCCCCCAAAGTCTCCTTCCAAAGCAGGAAACATGATCCGTGGCATCTTGGGGAAAAGGGAGGAAGTGTTGTAAGAATTAAATACAAAAAACATTGACAAAGTACCAGTTTTCCTAAGCATACGGACTGCCATACCCCGAGAAAAAGCCAAACCATTTTCTTAACTTTTTAAAGAGCGGTTGTCACACTGAGGTGAACCCTGTGTCTAGAAAATTTCTGCCTACACAGTTAAAAGTTGACGAGTGAAAACGAAGCCTTACAATGGCAAGTGTCCAAATTCTTAACTTTACAGGCCACAGCTGGTGTTGCCTACAAAAATGTAAGGTATAAGCAATCCTCTGTAAGAAGATAGATCCTGGTTTTTTTATTGATGCTTTTGTGGGCTTGAGATCATTTAAAATGTGTCAGACTTTTTCTTTCTCCATTAGAAAGAAGCTGACTTGATAAACCTGACAGGTACAAGACTATACATAACTGTGGTTTAATTTTTAATTTCGGTTACATATTTACCTGTGAAGCTTATCATACCCTTGCCAGAGGATACCATTTATCCAAGCCCACAGGACTTATTAGTGCTTAGCTGGAGTCTTGCAGGTGTCAGAGGAATTACACTGGACCAGAGCAGGATCTCATTTTCCTGAGGACCACTCCCCCCGCGGCCCCCCCCCACAGGCACATGCACGCATACACACCTTTGTTCAGTTTACAGTGAGCTCTTAAGGAAGAGAAAGCAAAGGACCTTTCCCTGTACCTGGGAAATAGCCACATTTTAAGGATAAGTCAGGCCCTGCTGAGCACTGTATTTAGCCCTGAGAAAGGCCGACTGAGTTCTTTGCTGGCAGAAGCAAACCTGATTTACTTAGCAATAACAGGTTCCAGGGTGGGAATGGTGAATATTAGTCAATTCTTTCATATTCATATTCAGGATAAATATCACATTTCCCTTGTAATTTTAAGTCCAGTTGAACCCCAGTACATACCTGAGTGTAATCAGCTATAGAAGGAAGAGCTGGCAAAGTTTGACTGAAATAAATATATCTCTGTCCAGAATGAGAGCGCCGTTGATGAACTTCCTTTAAGCCAAAGAGAACTAGATAGAAGAATAATATAGAACATTGCAGGGGACTTCTTACTGGCTTAACTTATTAACTGATAATTTATTCGCAATCAGTGGAGAAGTCCAAAATAGATTAAATGATTATTCATCTTCAACTTGTACACACACATTTGATTAGGTTTTTTTTCTCCTGTGGGCCTTTCACATCTCAGGTCAGAACTTATTTTCTTCCTGTCTCAAAAGAAAGGAGAAAAAGGATAAGAAAGTAGAATCACCTATAGATTGCAACAGTGAGCAGGATATAGCTCAGTTATATGGCAGCATTGTGATGGTGAGTGAAGGAGTGGCGTGTGCTAATTACATGCAAATACACTGAGGCTGATATTTTCAAATAGGCCAGGAAAGCAGTRTGCACCCAAGCTGAGATGTTGTTAGTAGGGTATCCTTTAACATTCTTTAAATGAAACTGGATGAACATGGAAATAATCCAACTCATTCGTCATCACTGTGAATCTCTGTTGTACTTCAGGTGTCAGAGCAAGTCAGACAAAGGCATTTGTCAGGTAGCATGGGTGGCATAAAGGAACAGACATGACATGCCAGCTTCTTTTCGCTACCTGGTAACATACAAAGGAGTAAAGTCCCAAAGCAATTTGTGATCTGAAGAAATGACAGAGGACAGCAGATCTGGAAAGCTCAGCTTTCCTTCCATTCTGGAAATGCTCACCACATGCTAGCAAGTCTTTCATAAATTCAAGCAGCCCCAAAAAGCCTAGACCATTTAATCTAATGGAAGAGCAGGTGAGAACCTTCCTTCCCAGGCTGCTCTTTCTTGTCCTGGAGGCACCACCATCACTCACTTCTGGATCTATCCCAGACCATCCATCCTCCCAGTCTGCACTGCAGGTGTGAAATTTTCTGCATAGCATGGCATTAAAAACCTTACCCCTTAGTCAGATAGTAATAGAGATGAGGGACTACATAGGAGTCCCTCTAGGATTATGTCATTGTTCTAGAACTTCTCTGAAAAAGAAGGCATTATTAGGTCATGTTGCAAAAGGAACAAAATAGGCAATACATATTTTTTATTTTCTAGCCTTAGGTTGAGTAAATTCAAAAATATTGAAAACTTTCTATATAAACTCATTAACTCATTTTGCCATCCAACACTCATATCTATGCTGGGGAATTGTGTGGAAATAAGTGGTAATATGTCAGACTGAAACATGAAAGAAATTAATTTATTATTCATTTATGGCAGGAGACAAGCCAAATAGTATACGTATGACAAGTTCCCAGATCACATGGTTATGCTTTCTCCAGTAGCACTAGTGGTCACCAATTGCTAGAGTTCTCCATCTCTAGATGTAGTGGCACTCAAAAACAAAGGGAAGCATTTTAGAAAATTGGATAGGAGAAAAGCTAAGAACAAGGACTTGAAACAATGCAACATTTACGTAATGTATGCCAGAAACTTTTCCTTTATTAAAAAATGCTTTCCAGATAAATAACAGGCACTCAAGACAGCCATTATTTTCCTCTGCAATCATCCTTTCATGTAATCTATACAAGTATTCTCACAGGAATAATTACAAAGTATTCTGATGACTACTATTAACAATCAACTGAATTGCATTTCAGAATAGTTCCTCTCAGATTGTGACCATTTAAAAAGTATTGTCAACATAYGCCCAGAAGTTTGGAGAGAAAATAGACTGAGTCTGCAAGGGAGGCAGAAAAAAGGAAAGACTGAGCCAGATAATTAAACACACAGATGCAGAAGCTACATGTATGAAAAGAGGATGAATACAATTACAGAATTCAGGCTTATGAGGAAGAATTTAATTTTCCAAGCTTCACAAGAACAATCCTTATGAAATCCTCTTAGAAATTAAAAATAGGGTGCCCTCTTCTGAATTACTTCCAAATTGTGGTAAAAATTAGGATAGAACGATAGTTCAAATGACCACATTTGAGGTTAACAGAAAAGCTTACTTCAGTTAGCATTACAAAGCATATAATACCAGATAGTTTTGCTAACCTCTGTCCTAGGCTRTGAAAAGAGTTGGCACAAAAAATTGCAAAGCCAGCAAAATGAATGTTTGGGTTTGGGGTTTTTTTTCCTGAATCTTTTATTTCAGGACTATTTTGATACCTGGAGAGTAGTAGCAAGAAGTAAAAGTGTGGGAGTGAAGTAAGTGATTCAACGAAGTAGAGATGTCTTACTTTGACATCAGTATTTTACAAAATCTTGGAAGAGATTTCAAAGAAAAGCAACAGAGATACAGACATGGAATTTAATGAGAAGTTGAATACCAAAGGTAGAGCTGTTAGTCTGCCCAAATACCTTTTTATTGATAACAGATTTTTCAGAGACAGGTAATGCAGTGGGTTAATCCATTTGTACTTTAAATAGAGTACTTTATCCGATGCTCATAGGAAATCATTGGTGGCAATAAAAGAGAATAAGAGAATAAAAGAATAAAGAGAATAAAAGAGAATCCAAGGTTAACAGAGTTGACTAAAGCAGAATTATCATGATTAAAAAAAAGGACCATAAAAAAAAGTATTCCTTAGCTATCAGACTTGAAATTGTCCCTGCTGCAGACAATAATATTTGACCTCTAGGTAGAAGTAGGCAAAAGTCGATGATGAAAAACAAACTTAGAGAGGTATTAGTGAAGCCGAAGAGGACCTGACCATAATATAAGATCATTTTATCAGCTGGTCTGACAGAGACTGTACCAAATCTAACAGAAGAAAATGCAGAGGCATGTATCTGGAGGCCAACAATAAGAATTCAGCTGTAGCCCCGACCTGATGGCTGCCGCACCACCCACTTGCCTGGGAAGTCCCTCCCATGTTCTGGTCACGTGCTCTGCTGACTCCACCTCTTTTTGCCCCTGGGTATCCACTGTATGATATGTCACGCCCTACCTGTTCACAGCCAGCCTTGTGATTGGCTGCCAGCTGTCCCSCCCACTTCACCCAGAAGGACATCAGAGCAGGAAGGCCTTTCCCACTGCATACATGAGGGCTGCCATTTTGTTTCAGCCACCATTTTTACAGCCAGGAGCCACCATTTTTGACAACACCATGTTCCCTGTGTTCGCAGGCAGCCCTGTGACTGGCTGGCAGGACCAGCCACTCCTGGTTTACCTGGAACCGGAGGCCCCTGCCTGCGTACACAGAGGCTGCCATTTCTGATGATATCATTCCCCACCTGTTCTTACACTGCTTTGAGTTTGGTTTATTGCTAATTTTTRAACACATCATACCCACATGAGCTCAGAGCACCCTCTGATTGGCTGCCCAGTTCCTTTGGAACAGGAATTAATCATAGATATAAATATATATGTATATGTGTCAGAAATCTGCATGTGACTGASTGAGGAGGGAGAAGACAGAAGGGTGCCATGATCCTGCCTGGGCTTTCAGCAGACAAAGAAAGCATAATGGGTATAGGGGGGCAGCAGAGTTTGAAGGAAAAATGAAAAAGCCTAGAACAGCCTGAATGGCAACCAACTGCCTRGTTAACTGATTGTCCAGAGTTTCATTTCTTACGTGTGAGTAGTAGCAGTGGGACAAATACAGGCCTTTTCCAGCCGTGAGACAGGAATGTATCCCRAGCTCCTAGTGGGTCGAGAACATGGGATTCCCAGGGTATTCCTGTGGGCAGAGCCTCTGGCTCCTTTCCAGCACCCACAGTAGGGGAAAGGGGGAATAAATGAGTCCTCCACATCCTGGACCTGGAAGGGCATTTGGAGGGGTCACTGGAGGGCAGAGCAAGCAGGTTCCTTGTCTGGTRGAACAGTGCTGGCAGGAGGAGGATTGTGGTGCCAGAAAAATTACAGCAGCCTGCCCTTTCAGAGATATGCTCAGGGCCCCCAAGGCCTGCCCCACACCTTCAGGAAGGGGGCAGGCATCTGGGCGCTGCTGGCTCACATCCTGCAGATCCACCTCAGTGCCTGAGGTACCTCCTTATGCTGGACCTTCTCTGGAGCTCCTGAGATTTGTGGGACTGTTGCCTGGAGAAGACAGGAAAAGCTGGCATTTCCTTCCCATTTTGGCCCATGAATATCTGGGTCTGTGTCTGCCTGGCTGGAGCAAAACAACTACCCAGCATCGCTCTGGCCTGGGACAGTGTGCCCCCATCAAGGGCTTGCTCTGTCCCTGACTTGCTGGGCTAAAGCTGGACACAACCTCCCCATTCAAACCTCTCTCCCCACACAACCCTCTCCTCACTTCTCATTGATAAGTTAAATAGATTCATCTCCATTATTCATCTAGTGAAACTTAGATCTCTACAAAGTTGTTGTCTACCAGTGACCTGGCCATGTGGGATTTTTTTGCAGTTGATCCCACCTTGGCACTCTAAAGCATATTTCAATCCTTTGGCCAATCTCGTTGATTGTTGTTTTTTTTTTCTCCAATGTATATACATTGTCTTGAATCGTGAGTAATAAAATTTCATACAGAATTTTCAGACCAAATGGTTGAGTGGTCTTCAGAGAATTTAGAGTGGGTACTGGAARAAAATATCCAATTAGTGATATCCTGGAACCACCTTCCAATAGTATAAAGGAGAAAATACCTAATTTTAAGATGGATCATGGCTGGCTTCTGAGATGGATGAGGATGACATGGTTGGCTGTAATAAATTTGATCATGATCAAGAAGGTCTTTCCCTGTCCTGTGACTTATTCCAGTAAAGACTGTCCTATGGCACATGGAACACTGCTATAGCTTCTACCCATTGCTCCCCTGCCAAGACATCCAAAGATTTCATTAGCCTTTTAACCACATTTCAGTAGGTAAGTGGGTAATTTTGATCCCTGAGCCATCAACCAGAAACCTTGCAACAGCGCTACAGGCAATTAAAGACAAAGTATGAAAGAGGAAATGCRTAAAGAGAAGACCGTTCATTAATAAACAGTTTTGATACACTAAGGCTGACATTTSTCAGAACAACTACTTACAATGTTCCTCAAATTTACATCACAATAAAGGTTCAGAATTCAGCTTGTCTAAGAAGCTGGACTGATATTTTTTATAGGCGTTTCTTTGGTATTAATTTCCATCATATCCAAGCACTTCAGAGGAAGAAGTGCATGTGCTGTGAGATTGTTTGAAGTGTGTCTCAGGATACTTACAGTGCATTTATTCATTTTCACAGCATACAGCATAGGACAGTTTTGTTTAAATGAATGACAGAGCAAAACCCATGCAGCTCCAGTCTGAAATTCATTTACGTCTAAATAACTGTCTACCAATTCCCCCATGTAAATGGCTTTTTTGCAAATAAATGTTATTACGTTCACAGATTGTTTAGGCCTAAAGAAACAGTGCTAGATTTAACTTCTTATTTAAGATTTCACCCTCTTCTTTTTTTTGCAGTCTGTGCATGATAAAAAAAATGTGGTGTGATGCTATCAACTTCTTTAGCACCCAGAAGGAACAAAAGTTCATCTGTGCTACTTAGAAGAGCCTTGTTACCATATTTCCTCACACTTCTTATTGTACTGTTTCTCACAGTGCTTCTGAGTTAAGGAAATGGCATTATTTTCATTTTGCATATGAAGGGCTAAAGCAGTTTGCTAAATACACAGGTTTGCAACCTGATGGCCCCAATTCCACAAATAATCGAATAATAGAAAGGTCTAAAAGCCCAGTTCTGGAAGTACTATTCAYACAGTGACTTGGGTGATAAGGTCCTTATATGTTAAATAGGAAAGGTTTTTGCACCTGAGCTGGTCTTCATGACAGCATGGGCTAGTCTATAAGAAAAGTTCAAGAAAAGACGGTACCTTAAACTCTGTTCTTCAAGGGCAAAGGTCACCCTGTGAAACTGGCACGCTGCGACTGGAACCCTTTTCTGTGCCCAAATCACTACCTTCTCTTGGTGGTCTCAGTCAAGTGCCCTAAACAGATCTTTCCTGAGGTATAGGASATGCCACAGAATAACATGGCTCATTGCAGCTTTCACTTCAGTGRATACAGGCATCCCTTACGTCCTGTGTCATGTCCGTCACCGACGTGAGCTCTCTGGGTACTGAATCTAGCTCTGCTTGTCTTGATTCCATTTATATGAGGTGAGAGAAGAAGGTATTTCTAGGGCACCTCATTCCAAGGTGAACGTCTAGGGCTTGATTCAGTTGYTCATACATACATATCTAATGTMATTTGAGACTTCCTGGATTATCTAGGGTTTTCTTGGGTCTGCCAGATAAGACASAGGTCCTACTGGAGACCTGTGCCCATCTGGAGGCAGCTGGAGGCAAGGTTGGACATCCCAGTGTGCCCACATTGGCACAGGGTGCTTATGTGTGAGCAAAGAATTTGTACGCTATGCCTGAGCAAAGAGTAAAACCCCTAAAAGAGGGTTATTCTTACTTATTTTCATTATTTACAAAGGGAGTTAGATGTCTAGATTAGATTTAGCCACCTGAAACTGAGATCAATCCCACCCTGGGTATGAGAGTTTTTATTGTAGACTTAGGTTAACAATAACAATTCTTTAAAAATATCAGATAACTCCTTCTGCAAGTGCTTCTTTTCTGGGAATACTGAAGCACATCGATGTTCTGTAAGTCAAGCTCAGTATTTAGCACTATAAAAAMCCAAATGTTTAAAATGAACAAAAAACTTGTTGAGGCTTACCAATAAGCAATATATGTAATATTGCTATATCATTAGCTGTTATGTGCTATTAGATGTAGTATGCATCTTTGTTACATATATTGTTCTTTGTCTGTTTATATATTAAAACAACATGATTATAAAGTACATGACCAAATCTGTAAGTATGTATGTAGCATTAAAAAAAAGTTAATACTTATTAATATGCAAAATACTCAAATAATTTAAATGTTCTGTGAGATTAATGACAGGGCTAGAATAAATTTCTGTAGTCTTAATGCATAATTTAAAAACCCCATAGTCTCAGAACAAGGATGTTACCATAGGAAGGAAAAATACCTTTCAGTATAGCACTTCATCTGAAAAATTGGTGCAATGCTTTACAGAATAATGAAATTACACTGTTGACTGACAAATCTGAAATTATCAAAGAGAATGGAGAAGCACTCTCAACACGGTTACCACACTTGACTTTCAGGAACATTCTCACTGAAATGCACATGTGTTGTTTTGAAAAATGTTCCTAAGTGCTGAAGTACTTAGAATTTTTGTAGGGTTTGTGTGGAAAGTATCCACTGTGTCTTTGAGTATATTCTTTTCAAATGAATTTTGATATTACTAGAAGTGTTAAATTTATATTTACTTAACCATTAACAGGGTATGAGCTGAAGAACAACAGTGAAAATGCTCCATATGACTCTAACCATGTGCCTCAAGTTTGACTTGAAGAACCTAAGCTGAAGGGTAGGAGCCCTGGGTATCTCTGTTGACTCAGCCAAGAAGCATACAATTTCTGCTCTTACTTACCTATCAACTGGCAGAAACAAGTACTTACACTCCCTCACCTTTGTCTGTCAGGTTAATTTCATGTAGAGAGTGGGCAAATAAGAAGAGAAAAGGAATTCCCTCCCTCCAGGGAAATGTATGAAAACTATTTTTATTAATCCTTGAGGAGCACTACTTAAACAAGCAGTGTTACTGTTTTCCAAAACAGAGGGATGTAGCTCCTGTTTACTCCAGAGGACTGTCAAACTAAGCGCCATGGTCTCCTCACAGTATGAAAAGTTGGGGAACAAAAGTGGAAAACAGCCCCACTGCAGCTGGATGGCAATAGAGCGAGGGGGAACAGTTACCCTGGAGCTGGAGAACAGGCACGGCAGGGCCACCCTTTTGGCAGGCGACCTTTAGTGGGATAAATTAAAGCAGCCGGTTGCCTCTGGTGAGTCACACTGAACCAGCATTCAGRCAGCAATGGCCATTGTCTGTCTCATACAATTTCTGTAGCAATTATGGCCAGACAGAAGTGCAGCCCTACTCCCTGTTATGCCGATAACAATGRCCACATCCCCGTTTGTGAACGGAGGCCAGTCTCTGTCAAAAGACTGTTGGATGGCGTGTGAGAGAAGTATAAAAAAACATTCCAGCTAGGGTTCACATTCACGTGGCTCTGCCGGCTCCAAGTTATTCTTCACATTGCGCCAAGTACAGGATGAAATGCAAGTCAAAAAGGGAGGATAGCTTACCTCTCGCTACAGACCATATGGATGTGAGAATCTGCATGCTCTGTGGCTGTGCATGCTGAGCAGTTTGCCTCCATACTTCACTGGCAAGTGTTTTTCATATGTGACAGCATATTCACAACACAGAGGCATACCCTGTTATCCACTGAGAATGTGTTCCTGGAAAGCATGATGGTTAGTTATTCAATAGGAGGGGAGACTGTGTGCAGGGATTTGAGAAATACACACAATTTAACCACACAGGGACAGTAACGAACAGGGACGGTATGTCAGTATGTTGTGGCAATAAGGTCTTTCCCCTCATTCCAGTAACACTACTCAAAAAAGCAAGATCTCGATAGCACAAGCGAAGAACAAAGACAAGAAGAATGCTGCTGCATAGCCACATACTAGGTTCTCTATTTCTGCTACTGGTTCTGCTACTGTTTGTGTGATACGCAAACAATATATTAGTGAAATATTTAAAATACTGCATTGTAGCCTACTGTGGCTATATTCTCAGCAGTTATTTTAACACAACCAGGTATTTGGCAGGAACACTTCAGTATGACTGGATGGCTCAGGGTAGTCTTGATGGAAGGAAAAACAGTTATGACAGTATTTAGCAGAGTACAATATGAAATGATTGATGATGGACCTCCAAAATGACAGTAGAAAAATGACAGAAACTGTGGAGTTGTTCCCCTGAGGTCTGATACATACTTAGGTGTGCTGTATAACATGCAGCACCTCACCCTGCTTGAGTGTTCCTCATGTAGAAGAGCCCATTGCAAGTCCAGTAGCAGTAACATTAAAAGCACAAGGCTGTGCGTTTTCTCCAGAATACAATTGTTTCCTGTTCCATGTCATTTTGTTTTCTTACTTGTTATTGTCTTTTGATCCTCAYCCTGTTTAGAAAGGCTTGAGATCATTTAGAACCTAACTGGAAAGTGAGTTAGGACACTTGGTTGCTGCGTTACAGAGAATTGACCATGACTTTTCGAGACCACTGTGCTATATACTTCTTTATATTGGTACCTTTGGGTATGAAACTGCTGCATGTTATGGTGAAATCTAGAAATATTTAAGCTGATTTTCTTCAGATGGCTTGAATTGGAGAAATAGTCCAAACCCTTTAGCCCAGAGCTCCCTGCACTCCTCAGTCCCTGAGTGAGTCATCTCATGCACATCTCCATGCTACCAGATCAAAAAGGCTCCTTGTACTTGTGCTAATGTAAGCAGCCTGAGCTGTGATACTGCAGGCAGACAATGTGCACAATACAATATAGCAGGTACTGTAGACACATTTGTGTTGGTATTTTCCTTTAGTCCTAGAAAGAACAGAAATCCTCACATCCAGCTCTGTTCCTCCTAACTGCACTATTGCTCACACATCTTTCTTATGCTATTATTGTTCTGCGTTCCTCGGTGCAGCATCCCTGTTTCTGCTGTTTAAGAGATAATGTGGGTGAGATTCGTCTTTTATAATTGTAAATGTTTGTGGCTGGGCTAGACTCCCTTTAGACTCCCTTTATAGATGCTGAAAAATAAATGAACTCTTTTAGAGTATGGTTTATATGACTCCAATTTCAGATGTCTGCTTTAAGGTAAGATGAGTTGTGTCCCAGAAGTATCTGTGCTTCTCCATCAGCTGTAAAGGGAATTTAGATTACCAACTGTCCTGGTTCTGGCTGGGACAGAGTTAACTTTCTTCCCACTAGCTGGGGGGGTGCTGTGTTTTGGGTTTGGTATAATAGGAGYRTTGATGGCCCACTGATGTTTTGGGTGTTGCTGGGTGGTGCTTGCACTGGGCACTTTTTGGCCTCCCATGCCCTGCCAGGTGCATGGGAAGCTGGCGGGGGGAGCATAGCCGGGGCGGTTGACCCAGCTGGCCAATGGGGTATTCCATACCATGTGACGTCATGCTCAGTATAAAAACTAAGGGTGTGTGTGGGGCTCTGGCGTCACAGGACGGGCTCTCACGTATCGGGCAACACGTCGGTTCGGCGGGTGGTGAGCAGTTGCGTTGTGCATCKCCTGCTTTCTATATTCTATTGTTGTTGTTGTTATCACTGTTATTATTACTGTTTTACTTTGTTTTATTTCAATTATTAAACTGTTTTTATCTCAACCCGCATGTTTTCCTACTCGTGCCCTCCCGATTCTCTCCCCCATCCTACCGGAGTGGGGGACTGAACGAGCAGCTGCGTGGTGTTTAGGTGCTGGCCAGGGTTAAACCACGACACTAACTCCAGTGACAGTGTCTACAATATTTATATCTGTATTTGGTCAGACGAACTTCACTTTGTGTATATTGCTGGGTTGTGGGATTTTTTTTCCATTGAGATTTGATTTGACTGAACTCTTGCAATATAAATAGGGATTTATTTTTGCCCCATAGACACCTTCAGTAACAGTAACTCAAGCAACAGATTGCTTGGAAGGGTCTTTTCTTTTCCTGTTCTCATGGATCTACTCTTGCACCATGGAAAGAGTTGTGGGTTTCAATTTTTGACAGGGGAGGGCTGAAGTGGTAGTGATACCTGTGGGTCTATAGAATAGGGAGCAAAGCCTGTGAATATGCAGATTACTTCCCAGGATTATCAATGTCTTGGATATTCAACACTTCTAAACCTGAGGGCTCCCCTTTCTGTCTGGGGTGCATTGCTCTCTGTCACCTGGCACTTGGGGTGGTGGGAGAACTACAGTCCCAGTAGAGCTGTAGCAGGCAGCTCTCTGCTGTCCTGCATGCTAACTTGAAAAGGCTAATAGCACTTCATAGCTCACCCAAGTGCCTACTGCCTACAGTTTAAGTTCTTCCTGGCCTTTGCATTTCTGGGAGTATTGCCTGTGTGCTGGAATCCACTCTGTGACTCTAAGCTGCATTTCAGTAGCTTACATAGATGCAATGTAGATGAGCTCATGCTGTGAATTCAACTCTCCTTAGAATATATTCTGCACCAGCTTATTTGTGCAGATGCTGCCCTTCACTGCCTCGTCTGAGACTCAGTGCCGTGTGATGAGGACATTGAACTGCCAAAAGCCCTCCACCCTGATATTTCCAATACCTCTTCCCTGGAACGAACGGTGTAAACCATCCCCTTCCTAGAATCAGCTGCATAGCAGATGCTACTATGATTTGATTTGCACAAAGCTGAGATTGTCTGTTTCGGTAGGTTTCTCCATAGTTGTATGAAATTAATACCTGTGCTGGAAAGACCTTCATATGATCATCAGTTTGAATCYAGCTTTGTTCCACACGTGCAGAACTAATGAGTTCAATGCCTCTATTAAGCAAATGTGTAGGCACGTAACACAGATACAGTAGCAACCTTTGGGCCAAAATTCTAGCTAGAAATGTGCTCACTAACTTAACCCCTTAACCTTCCTCTAAGCTTTCCATGGTCACCTATCCATACAGTCTCCACTTGTGAATTGTTGGCATTGTACATGGCCAGAGGGGAGGAAACTAGCAAGAAGAACCTTGTAGAGAACCCATTTTTTCACCCTTTTGCATATAACTGCACACTAGTTGCAAAACACAAGCAGATAGAGGTTATTTTATTTGTATATGTAACACATAAAAAGAGGTTAAAAATATGTATCTGTTGCCCATCAGTTGCTGAAGTGACTGCAGTTTTGCCATTGGAAGATCTAGTACACATTACATTACAATAAGGGCTAGAAATGTCATTGATTTGTTAGGGGATTTTGTTTGTTGTTTGTTTGTTTTTTCATAGATTGAAGTATTTTCCTACATTTACAGACACAGTTGAACCACACTGTAGATCCTCTATAAAAGTGAACCTATTACTCAATCACACATTTCAATGTTCAAAGTGAATACTTTTGCCTATTGCAGCCTGGATTTGCGTAGAAATGTAGCTAGGGATTTTGCTTCATGCAACATAATATGTAAATAGTATAATTTACCAATTTGCAAGGGGAAAATAAGATTGGGATGGTATCAGATGCTTCTTTTAAGAAGTTGCATAATAAACAGATTTGTTTTATTTGACAAAACTGGGGCAGCAATATACATTAAAAAAATTCATTGACATAAATGACATGTTCAAACTGGGACTTTGCATAGTCATAAAAAAATCCATTTCTCCAGATGGCATTGAGAGGTCTCACTAGGAAAGCATAATGTGATTCCTGACTTGGCTTATGTGCTATATAAAAAGAGAAATTGTTCAGAGAATGAACAATACCGGCAATGCCAAAACAGATAGCTTGCATGTTGGTTTTAGTTATGTCATTGTCCACTATGTATCTAGTTTAATATTTATGGAAGAGGTAACTGATGAAAAAATTCCTTTTATAGAATCATAGAAATGTTGATTCGAATGTGGGTTTTTTTGGAGGTCATGTAGTTCAACCTCGTGCTTGAAGGGGAGCTACCACTGACGCTAGGTCAGGCTCTGTCCAGCCAGGTCTTGAAAGCCTCTGTGGAGGGAGCTCCCACAGCCCTTCCAGGCAGCCCCTTCCTTGCAGCACTGCATTGTGGAAAAGCTGTTTCTCATCTCCAACCTGAGCCTTCCAAGGTGAAACCCGTGCCCCTTGCTATGTTGTAGCAGTACTGAGAAGAGATTGAGAGTTTGGCTCCAATGTCTTTGTAACTGTCCTTCAAGTAGTTGTAGTCTGCAACTAGAACATCCCTTAGCCTGCTTTTCATCAGTCCAAATGAGCTCAGTTCCCCCAACTTCTCACAGTTCATCTGCTCTAGGCTCCTGACCATCTTAGCAGCTGCCTAACAGGTCCCCTCTAGTGTCTCAGTATCCCCCTTGACCATGTRGGTGGGGAGGACATGCCAAAACCAGGTACAGTATGTCATGCGTGGCCTCACCAGTGCTGAGTACAGCGCAGTGATAAATTTCTTTGATCTGCGGGACACGGTCATAGCATAGCACATTACAGAGTTGCATGAGCTGTGGTGAGAGTACGTTGTTACCTTACATTCAGCCTGGGAATTGCAGCAATCTTCACTGGCTTCTCATGCTGCTCTGCTAGCTGGTTACCAGCCTGTATTGATACGTGGGGTTTGTCTGCTCTGGTACAGTGTTATGCTTTTTCTAACTGAAATCCATGAGGTTTCTGCCTGTTTAATCCTCAGCTTAAGGGCCAGGAGTGGACCATTGAATGGTTTACAGTTCACTGGATTTGAAAGATATTCAGAGATGTGTTGTCAATTGCATTGTCAATTTGTAATAATGGCAGCATACATGTAGTATGAATCCTACAAGTCTTCGGGGGATTCTGAGTTAGATCCTCTGTATAGTCAATTAAGAAGCATTGCCGCTTTCATTTACATTTCATCTAGCATGGACACTAGAAAGTAGGGGAGTCGATGGGAATTTTGCATTTAACTTTTGTAGTTGTCATTGTTTTGAGTGGAGAGTTCTATCAAAAAATGTTGGTCAAAGGATTTGACCTGATATTTACCAAGTTTTTCTGGTAGAAAATGCATGAGTATCTTTAAAACAACAGTATTTCATAGTCAAAAATACTGGAAACAGAATGTCTCAGGGTTTGGGAGAGGTAAGGTTTTGGCTGAATGTGAACTTTGCCAATTCAGTTTCTACTGGGTTCTGACCAACAGATGTACTAAAATCTAATATTTTCTGAAAAATCTAATCTTTCATTAATGTATTAATGGTTGCTTTCACTGAGGATGCCTGATGGATGAACTGTGACAGCCTCCACTCCTGTGTGTCTTAGGATCTGCTCCTTCATGTATTTCAGGTGACCAATCGCACTAAGCTCCATAGGATTCAATGCTGTTTTCCCTCCTGGTCATTATGCACACAGGACTGTGGCACCTGGGCTGGCACAGGCTGCAGTGCCCTCACTGCTGCGAAGATACTTAGCAGCAATGCTCTGCCCTATCTGACTCAAGCAGTGCTAGTTAGTTGTGGAGGGGAAAAAAATGGATGTTAGAGGTGAGAAAGCATACAGGATAGCAAGGACTCCCTCCTTTACCTAGGAAGGGTAAGAGTTTGCTTTTTTCTTGATTTGCCTTATTTTCATGGTCTGGTGGACCTTTGGCTCCTGTCTGAAACTACAAGACCCCAGAAAACTTAGCTGCACCTTAGCAAAGGGTACTTTTTCAGCTCTACTATGATCCATGATGCTGTTAGATTAAGACTTGCTCTATAAAAAAAAATCCAACTTCTGACAACCTAGAACCTGAAGCCGCTATAGTATGTAAAAATGCGTGTCTGTGATGTGCATTGGTTGCACAAAACTAGAGGATGTGCAATCCTCTGGGCCAATGAAAGTCCCATTGGCCCAGATTTTGCTTACATGAAAAATTCTTTTAAGGCCAGTTCAGTGGCAGTCTGGAGGAACATATAATAAATGATAATAAAAATAAGCAAACATGCAAATTAATAAATAAAAAACTCCACTGGAACACGTTGCTCTATGTTAAACTTTAGCATATATCAATTATTTTGCACTGCTGATGCAGATGCCTTCCATTTCTAAACCAACTTTAGAAATGTGAGGGTTTTTTACTCTGGCTATTAACTGGCAGTGGTCTTCTAATATCAGCCAGTAGGAAAACGTCTATTCTGTTTATTCCTTACTTTCTGGATAGCTCCCTGATGTTCAGCATTGCTCATTTTCCATTTCACAGACTGAGTTTACTTTAACTGAATCTGCCAAGCAGTAATTCAGTTCTTAACTAGATTTGTGGTGGTGAGACAGAGGGTAACATAAAAAGGCAGAACTTATTGGCACGATTCATCATCATACTTTATTGCACACTCGAGCCTACTGGGCAGGAAATGTTATTAAATTGGAAGATGTATCAGAGCCTTCTGGATTTGGCAAGATGAGCACCTTAAATCTCCGGAAGGGCTGATGCGCTCAACTCATGTTCAGTCCCCCGAACGGTTCCAAGAATATAGGTGGTGTTCCAGGTTAAGCTCTGCAGGGGAGTACAGCTGGCGTTGTGTTCACACTGTGACGATGGTACGCGTTAAGGACTAACGTGTAGAAGGCAAATAGTCATGGCAACAATTATGCTTACCTGTTATTCTGGGGATTGGGGCATAACCACATCTACTTGGTTACTGCATGTCAAACACTGGTATAACAAGTGTCAGCCACTGTTAGGGAAGTCCAGAATCTATGTTTCTTTTTGAGTAGGCAGGTCACTACTAGCAACTAGTTTTATCGAAACACAAATGGGGGTAAAACATGACTTGCATGTCAAACTAATAAGCGAAAACAGTGGAGTTCCTGAAGGGCAAAGAGATTTCTTAGTGAAAACTTAATGAAAGACTATGGAAGAATTAGGTATAATTGTTGTTTGTGAAATAAAATGTCTTTTGGAAAAAAATGCCTTAGTGGTAGGAACATAAAGAAAGCATAAATATAACAAGGTCAGATAGGGAAATCCCTATTGCACTGTGGGATCACGAGAAATCTGGGAAGTTTTTGCATTATCTGTGGCCCAGCTGTCATCTCCAGTGTTACTATGGTCTGGAATCCTGAAAAGGAGTAGGGATCTCACAGTCGGAGTGGGTCGAGACTGGCAATTCTGTGTCCATGAATGTACAGAGGTGGGAATTAAATTGCATTCAAAGAGGATAAACCAAGAGGACACTCTTACTTAAGTGACAGCCAAAGAAATTATACTTGTAAAAATACAGAGTATAGTTTTACCAGTAAATTTCCTTGTGTAAGCAGATCCAAAGAACTAGCTTTCAGTTTACTGAAAAAGTTGGTATTGGGAAAGTCTTGAAACCAAATTTAATTGCAATTTTTAAATTATGAAGTCTTCACATTCAAGTAGTTTGTGCTAAAGACACATCTTATTCTGGAATTCTCTTTGAATTTTGTAGGATATTCTTCCCACGTTATTTTAGCCCCATGGATAAACCTCACTCTCAAATCTTTTACTTTACTGTCTGCTCATGCTCTCTATTGAAAATATTTTAAAGACTCTTCTGAAACTCCTTTCAAGAACACCCAATCACCTGTTAGGCAGATTTTCCGATGTCTGTTTCTATTTTTTTAAGCTCTCAACTTTCATAAGAAAATATAATCACCAATATATGCACACAATACTTGCATTTTCTGATAATGTGTATTTATTTGTATCCAGAAATACAAATGTTGGGATCAAAATACGAATATAAATAGTATTCTAGACGCACAGCCCTACTCCTTAACACAAAGTAAAGTGGAATGGATGTGGTTGATAAGGGAAAGTCGTTGTCTGAGAACTTGAGGAGATGAAGCACACGGGTGTTTGACTCTTCTGGTTAGGTCAGTCTGGGGGATCACTAGGATGGCTACCTAACTTAGAATGACATACTGGTACTAGTGCTACCTGTATTATTCAAGGCACATTGGGCACATAATTGTACTTTCATTTCACTATGACATCACAAGCTGCACTGCTAGCAAAGAAATCACACACCCCTAAGAAAAACTTAGGAAGGAAGGATAATTAGAAATCTAAAATTTTATTTGTGTTCTATAAGAAAGTTCAATTTGGCACATAGTTGGCAGTTTTTATGTGAATCCTAAAATTGCACTCACTTAAAATTTAAAAAAATCCATATGTTGTCACGTTGGGAAAAAATGTTTTGAGAGCAGTATACTGAGAGTTTAAAACTGGATTATATGAGGTGTTTCATGACTGTCTGTGATAGCCACAGACTGGGCTCAGATTCCCTCCAGCCTAGTGTTCCTACTTGTGACAGCCACATGTTGGCCCATGATTTATGGTTGGTATTGCATGTGAGCGTGGATGACAATAAAGTCACAGGACTCCTTAATGACTACAAAAGAGAATATGGGGGACTGATACTGTAATATCTCTGCACAAGGTTTCCCACTGTTGTTCAGAGGAGCGCTGTTTTGTGGAAGCTTATTCTGAAATTTTGTTTCCCTTGGAGCACTCTGTCTGGCAGTGGCGTACTTCCCTGATTTGCCTGTGTAATACTGTCAGATGCAATTATTTTACCAGCTTTCCATGAGTTCAACAACAGCTCACATTTTAAGAATCCCGTGTGGTCTGTAAGTATGGAATGGGCTCTGTAGTATGCTCGGTTCCACATTCATTTCTCAGCAGTTTTTTTTTTTAAATGTGTCGTCAATATTGTTCTCTTCATCCATTTTCTATTAATGTGCGATTTAGAAATTTTGGTATTTACCTGTTTTAGGCCTCACTTTAAGTATTTAAATCACAAATCTCACTTTAAGTACTTAAGTTACAAATCTGCTCTCCACAAGCTTTGAAGCCAGTCAATGGATAGTGAACCCTGCCAGAATATGATCCAAAGCTCTTCCTGTTTGTTTGTAAGAATATTTTAACTTAAACCCCTCTTCTGGTCAACGGTCTTGATTGATGAGGAAGTTTTTGACTCGGACCTAGAGGCCTTTTCTTTGAAACTTGTAATCATAACACAGTCTCAATAACAAGTCGTCACCAGCTTCACTGTGGATATTTCATTCTTTGTATTTTATAATATATTGTGTCAGTACAGCTTCATCTCTCCCAAGCACTGCCATAGGCTGCAAGAAGSTAAAGAGACATTAGGAGAGTATTAAGTGCTGTATTAAACACTAAAGGCAGCACCTGGGTTCCCCTACAAGAAGCTCTTACAGGGTGGCTTAGGCCTCCAAGTAAAGCTGAGTTACATGAGTGCTTCCATGACACCAAACAGGCTGTTGTGGCTCCTCTGGCTAGTGTCATTCATTACCTAGATAAAAGAATACCTGGCAAATAACTGACTGTATCAGTGCCTGGTTTGCCTGGTTCAGTCCTTGAGAAAGCCTATCCCTAGACATATGAATAAACATAACCACGTCTTCTGCTGCCTTTCTTTGTCCTTCATAAATAGCAAATGATTAGAAGATCAAAATGCATGTTTTGATAGAAAGTAGAGAATTCTCATGTGTCCAACTCTGAGGCACTGAACTTCATGACGAATTTTATTGTGTAATTTCACATATATTCTAGGAAAACCCTTGAGGACTCCAGATGCATACAGACACTGGCTTGAGGACCCACAACAACAGAGAAAAAAATAAAAGAAAATAAAGTTTGTAGAAAGGAATACATTATCACAGATCTTGGATATCTCCCTTGGGGAATGTCAGCGGTCACTAACCAAGTGCTTGAAGTCAGTTACAGTCCAAAGCCATTTAAAGAAACAGCTGCTAGGTAAATTGGATGATGAGAACAATATTTATCCCTAATTCAGGACTTAGTCCTAGACAGGGCTGTAGGGTAGCATATCTCTTTGAGTTATCCACTACAGGTACCATGTACAAAAATTTACTGTTTAACTTGTCAAAGCAATGCAGTTCAAGCAGAGATGATTTTTTTCTGTTAAAACATCATTTCACTTTAGATATAAAACGTAGGGGTTTTTTTAGTATCTAAAAAAGTGGCCTAAATGATGAGGAAAGTAGATTCTCTGATTTTTTGTTTTCCAGACAAACCATGAACCCCAGGGGAAAAGGTAAAACTATTAAGGCCACTGAGTCTTGAAGGAAGGCCTCCATTTTTCGCATATATACTAGAACCCTTCAAGAAGAGAATGTGGTGAACCATAAGAAGCTTGTAGGCATATAAATATAGTATAAGACTAATGACATTTATGCTTTTTTTTTCAGTTTGTAAGTGTAAGTTGAGCTGATTTTGTGCTTGCCAATTGTATAGGTGAAGGGAGAGAGGGAGGGAGGGAAGATCTAAAATGAACTCAAAAGAAAAAAGCTCTAAAGGAAAAAGAACCTCACCTTTCAGCTGTGGAAATGCATTCCCAATGCATAGTTTGTTTTTTGCCTATTTTAAACAGTCTTCTGGGAAGTGACCTGGATGAGGTAAACATCAGCCTTGAGTTTATGCTCTGCATCTCTTGGTGGAATGAAGTTGCTGAGTGAAGAAAGAAGGATTCTGCTAAACTGCTGAAATCCCACTGCAGTTTTCTTGCTACTTCGGAATTAAGAGACCTACAGACTGCTTAAAAAATAAAGACAAATCAGACAAATGCTCAACATGTAGGTTGAAGACATCTAGAATATTGGTCACACACTGTGGTGGTCAGGAAGAACTCCAGCAAGGAGTCCCTCTTTCTAACACTCAGGCCAGGAATAGTCTATCCTTCAATATCAAGAAATGCTAAAGGCACTAATGTAAGAGGCACAAAGATCTCACTGTAAGCAAGAAGAAGAATATACCTTGAAAAAAACCATCTAATTGTGTAGGCAGCTAAGATTATGGGATATGGCTTGCCTTTTCTTAGTGCTTTATGGAAACCCAGAAAAAGCAGCCACTGGGAAAAGTACAGTCTGTTATGGACAGCCTTTACAAGTTGCAGTGGGCGCTTTGTTTTACAGCTTAGAAGGTAACACCAACCCTCCATATTGTGAGGCTAATGAAATCTGTCTTAAAATATTGAGTCTCCCTTCCCACAAAGTCAGCAGTACAGCAACTGTGGTCTTTCCAGAGCTGTCTTGCACCTGGTCGCTTGGAGCATGGGCAGGGCAGAGTCGTTTTTCTAGATGTATGGTGAAATTTGGTGTAAAAAGGAGGTAAGCATCCTTCCCTTCATGAAACAACTGAGTAAGATGAGTTGTGATAAATTCATGCAGCAACATGAGGTGCTAGACTCTGAGACACATTAGGACTGCAAAAGTGTTTGAGCGCGCTATCTATCCGAGTTACTTGGTAGGATGCCTCCAGTTCCAGAAATATAATTTCCTATCAGATAAAGGCTCATGTGTCACTGCTGTTCCAGCTGATGAATGTGCAAACCACCAGGTGGATGATTTGGAATTAGCTGTGGGCAGTTGATGGGAAGAATTGAATAAGAGGAGTGGGACAGATAAGAACTGCAGCGCAATAAAAAATAATTTCTTCCTCCTCTTTTAGCGTCACTACTCGTCGCTGTCTCTGTTCTGGCTTTTTTGATTCTTCCTGCTGTAATTCTTATCATTTTTATTGGTATGTACAATATACCAATATACAGCTGAGAGTTGATGAAGAAGAAAATGAGCATCTGAAAGAGAAGAAAGGTTATCAAAGTGCCTGAGGTGTTTTAATCTACAGCCATACTTCTTGATCAGAAAGTTACATTAAAATTGTGTGGCATGTGGCGTACTTCAGTTCCACATTACTGCTGGAGATGGAGACAGCATAAACTGGCTGCAAGTTTTTATACACTTATTCTTGGAAGAATGGCTGTAAAAGAAGGAGCTGTCAGTATGTTAGGCATCAAGGCCAGAAGAACTGAGAAGATTGAATTAAGCAGAACAGTATTGTTATACATTCTTCATTGCCTTGAAAATGCTGCCCTCAATGCAGGAAAACACTGTCCATCAACTTTTAATTGAAGGGGGAGAATTAAAGGTTTGACTTTAGATCCTCCTGGGAAAAGTTGGTTATCCAAACAAACCATCACAATCTTTTCTGTAACTTAAAAAAGGAAGGAATGTAGTGTGAAGATACTTGATTTTATGGTTTTACATACATATCCAAATGCGTTCATTTCACTAGTCATTTGTTTTTGCCTTCCTCCGTTCTCTTTCCTTCCTTGGAAGGGTAAAAAGAAGTACGAAATAACAAAAAGAAGTAGTTGAATAAATGCAAGTCTTGAATATGAAATTATTTGATAGGAAAATGTTCTAAAATGCTAAAAGGTGGTTCGTACATTTCTCATGGGACAGTGCACAGAAGTGTTAATTTTTTTCAATTTGTGAAAGAAGCAAAAGAATATCTGGATGTTAATGAGGATATTCTTACTACTACAGAAGGATATGGCACATAGATATATGCAGACCACATTATCTAGGTGTCTAGAATAATTGCATTTTGAATGATGCAGAGCCTAGAAAGCTTATCTTCCCTGATCTCTACGGTTTTTCAGTGGCTGCCAAAGCACAGAGCAGTGAAGCAGAGAGAGTAAACCAAGCAACTTGGAATAAGCAGAGGAATGCATTCTGGAACCTGCCAGCCTGTGGCCGCTCACCTTGCATACAAATCAATTTTTTGCACAGAACCCCAGAGTAGAATATATTACACAGTAGAATATGTCCTCTGCTGTCAGTATAAGAGCGGAAGCCAGTAGTGTCTGGAGATGCTTTCTTGGTTAGGACCGTGGAAAAAAGTGGAATTATATGCTTCCAACTTCTGTTCATGAAAGCACTCAGAAAACAGAGGCAATATGAATGGACTTAGCAGAATCAGTCTTCCAAGGAAGGATCTGATGGGATTGTGTGCTTTTGGCAGGATGGGTAGCCATGAGCAGAAGTGTAAGAGAAGTATATGCTCATCATCTAAATTGGGAACGCTCCACTTCCACACTTACTCCCAGGACATTCACTCAAGTATGCAATTGCTAAATAAACCTCACTTTACCTGTTCAAGATCTAACGGTGGAAGGCACCTTCTTGTGCCTCATCTGTCTCAATACTCCCACCAAAATCAATTGATTGTGCAGAGGGTTTGCAGGATCAGGCCCCTAAAGGATAACTGTTTCCATTTTTTTATTTAGGTTTGAAATATTTCTAGTATTCTTGCAAAATATGGCTGAAGGTGGCTGTTAGACTAATTCATAATGAGAGACCAGGATATTCAACTTCAATTCAATCACCTTCTTGCACTGCTGAAAATATAACTCTCATCCTTAAATAAAATCCATACTTCCAAGTGCAGGACACAGAGGTTTACAGAGTAATAGATTTTACAGAGTACTTTTCTACTGAGAGTTAGCAAAAACTTCAACACCTATTTTGAAATCAGAAGGTTATAATTCGTTTAGAAGACATCAGATGGGGCAGATTTTGCTAAAAATAAGGTTTTGGTCCTGCCCCAAACTATTTCTTCTCTGTGCTTCTAATTTGAATTTTGCCAGTCCTTAGAGAAGTGATTCCCCTCCCCCACCTAAACCCAGCTCTGCCTCTGATATTTTAGACAAGTGAAAAACAGAAGAAAGTATTTTGAATAACTGCAGTTAACTTTTGTGTTAGTAATTTTTTTCAATTAAAAACTCAYTGGAAGCACAGAGAAATAGCAATGACAGTGAGGTTTCAAAGAACATGACAGCATTTCTTTTCCTTTAGAATTACCATTGCATTATTTTTTGCTTGTTTGCAGGGTTTTCCTTCTGAGGACAAAAGGAACTGCTCTTCAGTCACATCCACTACTCATTTTTTTATCAAATACTGTGTGGAAGAGACACACATTTTTTGAGATGATAAAAAAATTATCAGGTCCTCCAGAAGAGAAAAAAAACAGAATTTTGTTTTTAGGTATGTTTTAACTTTAATAATTTGTAACCCTTTGTCATCCAAAGGGTAGTGAAAAGCCATTGCTATTTAGTTTTGAATCTGTTTTGTTTGCTTAATAACAATTACTGAGACAGTCTATAAAAGACATGATCTAGTTTAACACTGTAAAACTAGTTTTTGAAAAAATGGGTAGTTTAAGAATTTAATGGTCAAAAGTTTGAAAAATATGAAACAGCTTTTTAGGGTAAAATATAGTTGGTAGTTTAGGAAAAAAATGAAAACAACCTTTTTCTACATGTGGCAACTATTCCATGTTTAATCCAAGTGTGACAATTGAGTTCCCGTAATGCACTATTCAAGTCAAAAGTGTTCAGTCTTCAGCTCAGACCCAGGGAACAACTGCCATGAGTAAGGACTGCAATATTTAACTTTATGGAAGGAACAAAAAATGTCCTTTGGCACACATGTTTTTCAATTTTGTAAAATAACTTTGAGAGAAAAAATAAGAATGCATGAGAGCACTTTTTAGTAAATTGCAATCTGAAGAAAGTCACATATTCCTAGTGCTATTATATAGTGATTTTTACTCATGGCCTATCAACTATGATCTGCTACAATGACACAAACAAGCAGGAATCTTGTCCTGCTTCAAGTAGAGTGCTTTAGAAATCAATGACCATCCTGTGTTTAACCAGTCATAAAAAAAGACAGTTAAAAGCTTGAAAAACTGTAGAAGTTATGCCTACAGCTGCCTCAGAGATAGGCAAGTCTTTTATTTATATCAAAATAATTGCTTTCTTATAACTCTGCCTTTTCACCTTAAGTTAAAACCAATATGTGTAGGTAAGTGGCTAATTCCATGAATCCCAGACCTTTGCAAAAAGTAACGTCCATGTTTTGATCCCACCAGAGACATTTCTTACTGTCTTTTGGTGGTTTCTCGATAGCAAGCAGATCACCAATGAAATATTTCCCAAAACCTATGGGACATAGCTCAAATAAGTGATTTTGTTGGCTTTGGCTTGTTTGCCAGTGCCCGTGTATGTTGCTCTGAGCCTAGGGATATGGCAGCATTTTGAAGAAAGTATGGGAATGAAGAACAAAAATGACATATTTAACTTTTGCCTGAATTGTGTATAGCTTCTATGCCAAGGGAGAATAGTAAAGATTCTAATATACAATAATTATTCATAAACATCGCTTATGCTACAAATTCAGCTGAATTTTGTAAGAATCTTTTCCTTAAAATGAATACCAGTAAGGAGAGAATTCTTCCATGTTTTTCTTTTTCAGGCWATTACATATTAAAATTCTTCATCAGGCTCTGTGATGGTGAAGGTTAATGTGGCCTTTATAATTTGAGACGAAACTGACCGTGTCCTTCACTTTTTCTGGGCTTTCACTATCCCTCTGCACTGTGAAAACACAGCAGTCTTCACCACTACAGGCAACATTTAAAGATAGAGGTATCCAACCCAGTAGACCAGGTTAAACAGCAGGAAGGATGTAGGAAAAAAGACCCTAGAATAAGAGTCCAGTTCTAAGATGTCTATGTGAATCCGTCCTCTCCTCCATGAGCCTGATTTACACTCTTCGTAACAACAGAAAAAGCTCTGGCAGTCTTTCCCATCCAGACATTCATAGACGCACGCATCTTCAAATTCTTGCCAATACATGGCATTGTTCAATGTGATGACTGTCGTTGGTGGTCTCATATCAAGTACAGAATAATTCTGAGGAGAGAAAAAGAAACCAACAGTTTGATAAACTTCCATGGATGATGCAGATCACAAGTAATAATTATGGGAGAAAATCACAGGAGCTGGGAATAAGAGGTCAATACTATAGGAGTTCTAGATTTGGGGATCATCTTTCATTCCCTCAAAAGATGCCTTTTCAGACGAATTTCCATAGAGAGATTGTGGAGTGGCAAGTTAAATAATTCTAGGTGTATTTTCTACTTGGGTAGCTCAAGCATATATTGCCTAGTAATCATTTTTTCACACTTAGGAGTTCACTTGCCTGTCAGAATATTATTTGCAAGTTGCTTTAAACACTTGCAGCTACTACATTTAAGAATGGATTCTGAAAAGTAAGGAAGAYGTCCCCCCTCCCCGCTTAATTACAGAACAATCTCCACTTAGTATAGCTGCATTCACTGCCTCTTAACTTTACCATGATTTACAAAAACAGGTATGGTCAGCAACAGATGGTGACGATTTCAGTACAGGATTTCAAAATGCCATCCCTAGGCATGTCCCCTTAGTGCTTATCATGCTAATCATGCTCAGAAATAGGGCATTTTGGTATCACAGATCCTCACAGTACCACTTGCACCTACAGACCTCTCCTTCTTCAAGGTACTCCCTATTTACACTTTGTCAGCTTTTCTGTCAGACCATTTCCTTTTCATGAAAGGTACTTTCTCACGAGAGTCTCCTCTCTCATCAAGCCACCCATTCCATCCTCACAAATGTCACCTCCTCCACTGGCATCACTAGGAAAGGTCCTGTCATCCTCACTGCCTGTCTGCACCGCCCAGACAAAGCAGACTCCAGCCCTGTCAGCACTGTTTTCTCCACCTCGGGGGCTCTTCCTCTCCCTGTGATTGCACTGAGCATTGCCTTTGCCTGCAGGAGCATGCCAGGTATGTACTACCAAGCTAGCCATGCCTCTGCATCATGCCTGCTCGCATTCTGGATGGTGCTCTGGGCCACTGCTTCCACACTTGCTATACAAAATATGCAACATTTCCTTCTGAAGGTATTGGGGTGTTATCTGAAAACTTTCACTCTGTATGTGAAACAGACCAGTGATATGATTGATGTGCTGTAGGGGAAATTTTCCTTTTTCTATTGACTTTGTTTTCTTTCTACAAATCCTTTGATTTGGTACATGATAATATTACCCATCTCATTAAATTGCTGGTCCCTCAGCTAAGATCTTGATGTGGCATCCCTCTGCTTAGATGTTGGCATCTCCAACATAGATAACTACATCTGAAAAACTGCCCTATGGTATCCAGCCAATTACTTCTAGGACACAATTCATCTCATCATAAGTAGATAGCTAAAGTGTCTCAGGTGCATTGTGCTGTGGACTGTAAACAGATTGCAGTTTAGAAGCAGATTATTGCAAATCTATTTGTTGTGAATGACTTTATCTCTGAGATTAGATGACACAAATTACGCCTGCATGGTCTTCTCTCTCATTTGTAAAGTTTCAGGTGGCTGGTATCAGAGCTTTGCATGTGTTGCCACCTGGAAAAGGTCTAAGATTATTGTACAAGCAATCATTTTTTGACTGTAGCACTTTGGAGAGAAAAAAACTATGACTAAAGTATACATGGAATTCTGCTATACCACTGTGTCACATATTGTTCATTTCTTGCAGGCCTTTATGAAAAATTCCTACTCAGGGACTGAAATCTTCTGTGCCTGGCTACAGTATTTATGTTAAAAAGAAAAAAGGCTAATTTAGATCTTTCCAGACGATTTTGTTAAGTGAAAAGAAATAAATGCCCTGGTTCTGCAAAGGAAACTTTCTCATGGATCAATAGCCTGGGTTTTTTTTGTTGTTGTTTTGTTGTATCAACTATCTGTTCAGGACAGAAGATAAAATAAATGCCCTGATAATACAGAGAGATTAATCTGGTTGCTTTAATCTCCATCAGCTAGGAGGGGTACTGAAGTGACCAGATACCAGGTGAAGGTGGATGGTACCCACTGTGTCCTGTGCGTCCTGCTGAGCTGGGGTTGGGAGGAGAGGGGTGCACGCGCAGTGGCCRCCAGCCCAGTACCACCTGAGAGCTCTGGCAAGGCAAGGCAGTTCTCAGGTGCCTTGGACAAGGCAGTTCAAATGCAGTGTTAAACACGCTTAATAAAATTATTTCAGACAAGAGATAAGTGCGTTCTCTAGGAGGAAAAACAAGGGGTGGGATTACCTGAACATGGATTTACTAAGATARATGAATTTCACCTTTTAGATGGCATCACTACAAGGCTGGAAAAGACAAGATGATATCTTGAGAGTCAGAGACACTGCTTATTTTATTCAGTTTATGCTACAGTTTGAACATGGAAGTTGTTTATGTATAGAACAAAGCCCTGCTCAATATCTGTCTTATAGTGAAAAAAGAAAAGAAAAGAGTGAGTAAAAAACTTGAAAAGGCTGCAGATACTTTCCAAGCGGAGCAGACTGACTAGATCTAGACTAAGACTGTTAAACCCTATTGTCATTTTAATTGTGTATCTTCTTCCTTTTTTTTTTTTAATTAGAAAAAGGAAAGTGCCGCTACCCATTCAATGTGCCTTACTAGCATCTCCTTTCAGCCTATTAACGCCATCTGTCCAAGGAGTGACAGCAGTAGCGAGTGTATAAATGCAATGCTTGCTGTAAACCATTCATTGTCAATGAGCAGACTTTCAATGCTATATGAGCTCTTTAAATACATCAGAAAACTCATGTACAAAAAAGAAAAAAGTGTATAACATTATTTGTAAAAGGTAAGCTAGTAACATGGAGCTAGCAGCTGTAAATGATAAACTTCAGCATATCCAAACCAAGAAATGCAAAAGCAATGGTTTAGTTCTGTCCCTGTTCTTATTTGGATCTGATAGCTGGGAAGCAGGCCATCCAACCAGCTGATTAACTGGCCCTCTGCATGCTTTATATTTATGTATATTATAGTATGTATTCCAGTTTCAGATTTCATACAACTTAGAGATACAATTTTGTGCTCAGTTTCAACTTTATTACCGCTGTACATATAAAAATAATTATCTAGATGTTTGGGGAGTATAATTTATTAAATTTGTAGATATATGTCGTGGTTTAACCCGGCAGGCAGCCAAACACCACACAGCCACTCGCTCACTCTGCCCCCACCCCTCAGTCGGATGGGGGAGAGAAATCAGAAAAAAAAGTAAAATTCGTGGATTGAGATAAAGACAGTTTAATAAAACAGAAAAGGAAGGGAAAATAATAATAATAATAATAATAATAATAATAATAATAATAATAATAATAATAAAAATACAAAATGAGTGATGCACAATGCAATTGCTCACCACCTGCTGAGCGATACCCAAGCAGCGATCGCTACTTCCTGGACCACGCCTCCTATTTACATATTGAGCATGACATCATATGGCATGGAATACCCCATTGGCCAGTTGGGCTAGCTGTCCTRGCTATGCTCCCTCCCAGCTTCTTCTGCACCTGGCAGAGCATGGGAAGCTGAAAAGTCCTTGACTAGCAGACTACTTAGCAACAACTAAAAACATCAGTGTGTTATCAACATTCTTCTCATACTAAATCCAAAACACAGCACTAGGAAGAAAATTAACTCTATCCCAGCCGAAACCAGGACAATATAGTACAACTAACTGTTAAACTCATGTGCTTAAATTATCTGAAAATCCACCTGAAAGCTTGCTAAAGATTTTACAGATATGTATAAATGAATTATTTTCTATGAAACTCAGTTAAAACTCCATATAAGTTTATGACATAACTTGTGCTTATTACTTTTTTATAAAATGTAATGAGAAACTGCAGTATTATATAGAGCAGACACACAAAATTTCTGAGGTAAAAATAACACACTATATTCTACACTTGACCCTTCTTCCTCCCAAATCATTTGATAAGTCCTTATAGAGAGAGGCAGCTATGTTCCTCTGCCACAGCCAAAAACAAACTGACCTTTTAACAAAAAAGCAAAACAATATTTATTGTGAAGTCAGGGTAAAGCATAACATAGTGTTACAGCTTTCTCAGGAATTATTGCAAATGTCAACCATACATTCATGCCTCCATTGCTCTCACTGAATAGAATAGTTTACTTACCATCACATGACCAAAACTGACATCAGGTAGCTTAAATAAAGATAATAAAAGAATTATTCAGAAGAAAACATACTTATTGCTTCATATGCACCTAATGTTCAATAGCATTTCTTAAAGCAAACCTTTAAATGCATTTGTCCGTAAAACACTTCATGYTGAGTATCTATATATTCAGCATAATATTCTGTACACTTTAAAACTGCATGAAACCTCAGCAGAATGCACACCTAGTTTCCATCCACTTTAAATCTTTATTCAGCTCATTACATTTATTTATTTAGCAAACAATAGCTAAGTGAGCATTTGTTCTTGTGTTAACTTAAATCTCATCAATGTTGCATGCTTTTCCTCGTATTCATACACTTGTCTGGAAATACATCCTACTCACAAAGATACTTATGACTTTTTCATTCAGTCTTTCTATAGGATGGCAATTTTAGTTTGATCATTAGCAAGTTCATTTTGATTGTCTCATGCATTTCTTTTGGTAACACTCTTTTGCCTTTTGTGTGCAATGCATTTTTACAAGAAACTATTAGAGGTTTAATGGAGTTTTCATTGACTAAGTCTATGGCTTCCTAGGCTTTCTCTAATTCCATACTTGTTTCAGCTTTTCCTTCATTATTTCTCCATTAAATCATTTTCTATAGCTCTTCATTCAATCCCTTTTTACTGAGTGACCTATTATTCCCTGAATTCAGCCTTCTCTCTCTTCAATTTCCTCCTTCACATTTTTCCTATTTGGCTTTGTATTTCTGATTTCAAATGTCGTTATTTCCTCCATTGCACAAAATGGCATCCAACATCTCCAACTACTGATCTCAAACACATAAGATTTTCCACTGATCTTGAGTGGACAACCCACTTCCCCTTCCCTATGTTTACCCTGAGATTTTTTTCTCCATTATACTGCCCCCTCTCATTCTCGTAGTCATTTATGAATGAATGCAATTCATTCTGCATGACTATATTAGTTGATTCTAAATAAACAGCTTTTGTGTGTGTCTGGGTGTTACCTCTGGAAGTATCTTTTTGGCCAAAAATGCGGCCATGTATAAAACCTTTGTAAGTGACCTCCTCTGGTTTCGTACTTAGGAAAAARCCCCTTTGTGCATAGGGCTAAAAACAAGTGCTGGTTCCCAGGGGAGATGTTGAAATCCTGTTTGTAAAGTTCATAAATATTTCTAGACCTGTTAAGCCATGAAATAGCAGATGCATTTGAATATACATTGATGTGCATATAACAAGCTATGCAATCTCTTTCAGTGGGAGTCCTTTATGACTACCAGCACAGTAACTGGAGGACGAAAGACACGTGGGCAGGGTTGCTGCTTCATGGTCAGCAGGCTGCTTCTGTTAGGAACAGACTTCACTCAACAGGCACATAACTGTTTCTACTATTACAGCGGGTAACTATTTTCCATCAGCTTTCAGGGCAGATCACATCACAAACTGGGAAGAGCTCAGAGGAGCGGAGTATCATGGGATTACAGGCTGTCATTGAATGATTCTCTGCTCTCTGAGCCAGACACATGCTAGAAAAGAAATTAAATGCTCCCATCTCACCGACTTTTTCTTCTTAGTACAGTTTGGTTTCCTGCAACTTGAGTAGTAGTTGAGGGTTGCATACTCCATCAGAGCAGCAAAGACAAATAGAAAGCATACAGTCACAAACAAATCCATAGCGGTGACATAGGAGACTCGGGGTAATGACTTTCTCGCAATGGTACTCAAAGTTGTCATGGTCAATACTGTGGTGATGCCTGCAGAGAGAAACTTGATTTAATTGTATGCAACATCATTTCTCCATGTTGCGGAAGAATTTTTGGAAACAAACATACAAAACAGAAATTCAAAGTGTACCCAAATAATTCATTAATTTCATTTGGTAGTATAAAAAATAATTAAAAATAACATCAGTAGAACCAGTGTTATTTTGTAAACAAAGATTTCCTCAGCTCTTTATATTCAGCTTTGCAAAAGTGACATTCCCGTGCCTCTCAATATGCTTTTCCTCATCTCTTCCTTTTTCTGATCCCAGTTAGGTTGGAGATGGGAGTGAGGGAGAAGGAGAGCATGAAGAAATTTTTGAAGAAATGTATAAAGCAGAAAAGACACTAAACCCAGAAAAATAAAAAATAAGAAACCTAGAAGACAATGAAGGAAAAATGGTCTTTTTCACAGCAGTACTGCTCTCATGAAAAATTTTGTGCTCAAAAAAGAAAAGGGGCGGGGGGAGGAAGAAAAGAAAAGAAATTTTGCTGCAAAGTTCTGACAATGAATTTTGAAAATATGTTTTCACACCGCTGCTTCCTTGGGAGTCCTCCACTGCTATTTTCCTTCTGAGTAAGGGAAAACAGATTCTCATACAAACTTCAGATGTAACCTGAACGGAAATAGCCTTTTTAATTCATACGAAGTGTCACATCTTAGACTGATTTAGTAATAATGAATATAATGGGAATTACTTAGTGTGAAATATCCTGAAACAATAAAACCAGTCCTAGAATGAAATCTATGGAGTGTCAGTTATTTGGCTGCTGGTAATTCATATAATTTCTCTTCATTCCTGAGGAATAGAAGTCTTTTGATTCCCACTTTGGACTGATGCTTTTAATCATTTGTTATGAACTGCAAGCCTTCTGAAAGAAAAAATAAAACAACTCGATGGCTTGGGAAGAAAAATAAAACTCTTACTCAAATAAGCCTCAAGAGAGAACCTGCTCTGAAAACAACATAACCATAAGGTAATCTTTCTTTTTATAGTTAAAGTGATATTTTGCAATAGTACACAGTGTTTGAAATGGCAGGGGATGACTGAAATTATGCCTTATAGTAAAATTACTTCCCACAGATGGCACTCTGGAGAGAAAGAAGTATCTGTGGATTACTTTTGACTACTTTCTGTTTATGAAGGAATGCCCACCTCTGATTTGTAGTGTTTGATAGAAACTACAGCGATTCAAAAGAATAACCCTCCCCATTCAAACTGTCAGAAAGTCCCTGGAAAAGCCAGAAGGCAGATTATTGCCTGGGCCTCGACCATCTTCTACAATGAATAATAACTAATTGTATTCCTTAAATATCCACTACCCAGAAACAAAAAAAACAACCAAACAAACAAACAAAAACAAAAACAAAAAAAAAAGTTACTGAAAAAACACAACCCAATAATCAAGATGAAAGCAATGCTGATAGGAAGTGGGAAATGTGGACTTTGTATGTACCTTGGACATCTAAAAGCTATTGGGAAAATATTTCTGTTTCCTGTCAACTGTGCCACATCCCAATGTAAGCACATGTCTGGCATGACCCAGTAACCTCTCCAGACCCTTCAACAACAGTTTTGTAGCTAGCTGATGCTTTGAAAAAGCTCCAGAGACAAACCCCATGCTTAGCCATTCATCACAGTAGTCAACTGCAAAGATGTCCAACTGCAAAAGGTGTTGACTCACTAGCCTTGATTTGGCCCTTACTAACTGTTGGTTAGTTAGTCTTTCTGTATGACCTGACTCAGGCCTTGGGAGTCACTAACTTCAGAAGAACTGCATCCAGACTATGACATACTCTACAATATGAAATGAAGTTCTTTAACACTTTCTAAGCCACATTTAGATTTCTAACACAAATCTGTCCTTTTCAGAGCCACATGTACATGCACCTGCTCTCAGGTATTTTACTACCTCTAAGAAATTCCTCAAAACCTCTAGTCTTCTTCCAGCACAATAGACAGTGTCCTTTTTGCCTGGACTCAAGGGCAAGTTTTCGTTTCCTACTCCTATCCTGTGATAGGATCTCAGATTACTTTAGGACACTTTTTTTATTAAAAGGCAAAAAAGAAATAAAAGGTGAAAAAAGCTTGCAATGCTCAAAAATATTTTTTGCAAAGGTCTGCAATTTTTCTACTGAATGCTGTATTGACAATGTACTATTTTTCCTCTATTTTTACTAAAATTATTTGTGACAAGAAGTATTGTGCGGGTATCTGTAATGACAACCAGCTGCCAAAGTGACTATGGACAGGAAGGCAGAGAAGTGAAAGAAAAATTACCATTAACCTCTGCACTTAAGTACAGAAGTCCCCAACTCAGCCTGAGTCCTATATCTGTGCCTTAAGCCTGAATGTGAAATGCCTACCTGCATCATGCTTGAGACTGTGAAAACCTAGGTGAGAACTAAGCAAAACCAACCCAGTAAATCATGTTGTAAATGCCTCACTGATACAGAATCTGGGAGTTTTGGGTAGCTCCGGACTAATTTTAGCTGATTGAAACAAAGTAGGTTCTACTAAATTTATAGACACAGCAATGGTGTAAGATTTATTTTGGTTTTGAGATATTAATAGTGTCTATCCTCAGTCTCTTTGACAGCAAATCACATTTTGCTACCAGAATATAAAACCTTGGGGAAAGGAAAGTTTAGCATTATCACAAGCCATCAYAGTTTCTGGATTATACATCACATTTCAAATTACGGCAAGGGCATGAGACAAGATTGCTGAGCACATAGACAGAAACATCCAAAAGGTTAAACAAACTTTTTTTACTTCTATTATTTATGCAAAATATTTTTATTATATGAAATCCAATAGAAAAGCATCATTCTTCATTTAAGCTGAGGCTTGAACTTGGATCCCAGCTCACACCGTAAAAAAGCAAGGAATTTTTGAAATAATAAGAATTTTACCCCGTGTATCAATTTTACATTTGACACATAGGCACAAGTTTTAGAATATTAAAATAAGTCTTATGGGGATACCTACAGAGAGCAAAGAGAAAGAAGGTGCACCAGATGATACAGTTTTGTATTCCTACACATTTACAAGTCGGAATATACAGATATGCATATATGAATAAAATGCAGCACCGTTATTTCCAAAGAGAATATCTAGATTCCATACCCTTAGCTCATTTTATCTCTCATGCCAAGAAAATTCAGTTTGTTGAGTGGTTTCAAATGCAATAAACCCTGCCAGATGAAATTGTTAAGTCTCTCACTTTGGGGAGGCTCGTATGGTAAAGTGAGCTTTGCATCTGTTATTGAAATTCACAGTGCTCTCGAATTGTCTGTTTCAACAGAATTTTAATATCAGCCAAGGACAGCTTTGAAGTAACCTGGCTTCAAAATTTTCAGGTAGACTGGTGTAAGCAGGAGCTTACAAGTTTGTGTATAAATACCGTTTTGTGACATTTATATTCTCTGAGCAAATTCCATACCAAAGATGCTGTTTGATAAATCAAAAAAGACTGTCTGGGAGATCAAATGATGCAGGGATACATAATGCATGAGAACACTTTAACCTTTAGATCATTGGTCTAAACAGTTATTTAAAATTATTACTGTTTGAAAGCTCCTTACTGGACAACAGTATGCAAAGTGAGGTAGCAGGAGCTTCAGTGTTAGAAACTCTTTGGTCAGCGGGGCTCATTTTTTCTTATTTTCCTAAGGGTTTGTTGATGGGACACTGGGGGAAAGGTGTACTGCTTTTAACCATGCTATCACCTGCTTATAAACGTAATTTCTCCACCGTTTGGTCTGGCACCTGTTTTGATCATTTGCTTGTTTTTCTAGTGAATGAGCTTAAGGTGGAATGACAAGGAGAGCAACGTTCATTTTTTATTAAACATCATCTGTATCTTCTTTTGCATCAACGCATTGCTGGCCTTGATACCCGCTGTATTTTTTTAAACTGCAGTTTGAAGTTGCTCTGCAGTAACTGCTTAGTCCTATCACATATTATACCCATTTTGAAAAAGCAGGGGGAAACTGGGATGAAAGCTTCAGTTTAACTTAATTCCCTTCATCTTCAAGGAAAACAACCTATTCTTTTCCAGGTCATAATTTTTCTTCAGACACTTGCTGACTGCTCTTGAGTGTGAACATTGGGAGAAGATCATTTTGATTACTAGAGACAAGCAGAAAGAGCAGAGCGCCATTTTTTTTTCCTCTCTGAATGGAGGGCAGAATAACCTGGGATCACAAAACACAGTTCTCATCCAACACTCAAATTCTGTTTCCAGTTTCCCACTGACTCTTCAGGTGGCCTGAAGTGGGTCACGTTGCCACTMTGGGCCTCAGCCCTTCAAAGTGCATGTGAAAAAGGGACTATGATGCCAAGTTTTTAAAGAGCACTTTGATGCCTCTGGACAGTGCTGCTGAAAGGATACTTATGGTCCCATTTTTTTCCTCACAGCCAAATACCCCGATTGCATTTGTTTTTTCCAGCACAAAAATAGCTTATTACTTAGCTTTATTCAGAAAGGGGTAAAACCTGTCCTTCGTGTAACTGTGAGTAGTTGCCAATAGCTTAGGAAATTACTCATTAATTTCAGAGAGTGAAATATTTCCCTGATGCTAGCCCTTTACACTAATACAGCTATACTCAGCGCTGCTTTGGTGCCCTGAGTCTACAATTCATTGCAACTAATTAGTAGAACAATTTCAGCGGTTTGCCTTTGGCTGTATTACTCACAATTTCACCGCTATCCAAATGTGTGCCGCTATCCAAATGTGGATGTGTGCTGTTGCTCAGACAGATTTGTAAGTTGCGTTATAGAAGCAGACCTACAGTAAACTGGGAGCATCTGCTTACTGCATCCCAAGAGTCAACAGGCCATTACAGATTTGGGAGCAACAGGACTCTGTGCACAAAAAGAGGTGACCCACGTATATAATATTTTCTTGTCATTTGACTTTATTTATAGAAAAGTTTTAGCCCAGTAATTTAATTCTTCATCGGAGTTTTAGGAGATAGTCATGATAACCATTGAATATAGCCTTGGAACATCTCATTTTTGTGTTATTCAAATTTATGACCTCAGTATATGAATACATTTTTTCTCTGAAGTTCCCGCTGGCTGAGGGGGTGAGGTAGGGAGAGTCACACTGTTATGACCAGTGATCTAACCTACTTCCGTGTCTAATTAATTGGAAAATGGATCTGTGTGGTGTGGGGAACTGCCCGCAGGAACAGGGTTTGAACACTGCTTCTGGAAAATTAGTAATGCAAACTGTTAGATGCCTTTTCTCCCTTTTCTCTTAAACATTGTGAAGGATGGTCAATCTTTCCTTATCTCCACTGGGTCACCCAATTTAAGAAGAAAGGAGTTCAGCCGAGAAGTACGCTAAAGGCCTATTGCTCAATTTTCTGGCCGCCAGAGGAAAGTCTACACAGCCAGGAACAGGCAGTCATACAGCTGCTCTGTCCTCACCTTTGTGTCATCTTCATGCTTTCCTGGAGGTGGAGGGGGTCACAGAATAACTGCAAGTCTTAGGGTCCGTCATGTTGCYGGAGCTGCAGTGTAAAGGCACTTTGGCACTCACATGAAGGGAGTGGGGACTGAATATTCCTTTCTTGGAAAATAACCTCAGAAAACGGGACCCACATGACGCCACATGACTTATAATGGCCAGAATCGTGACGTTTGTTAATTTTACAAACTCCTGGAGCAAATCCAGCAGGTTATGGTTTTGTGCTGACCTCACGCAAAATGGGTTTTAATACAGAATTATCTGTAAAATGTGAACCAGTGTTGGCTGCTTGCAGTTGTCTTATTACAGGTTCTCTGGGACTTTTCTTTCTACTGATCCTGTTGCATAACTCCATGTCACTGAGCTGCTCTTGGTTTGAAAGGATGCCCCTTGCCACTCACTAAGAATTAAAGCTGACACAACCTCCCCCTAGGAAGATACCTAAGGATTGATAGCAGGAATGGCTGGCATATAGCTTCATTACTTAAATAAAGCTGTGGCTAGTGAAGGAGTTACACTTAGAGGACTTACACCACAGTCTGGACTAAAATGTTGTTTTTCCTTCAGTTCCGATGTACACCTATAATTGGCTAGTATATAGCCCTATGCCCTTGATGCTAGCAAAACCTGCAGGTTTTCCTATAGACGTAAGAATAAATGGTCAGCATTTCTAAGCGTATCCTAAAGCACAATGCCAAAATGCACACGCTGGTCCTGACATTAATGAGCTGCTGGAAAACCTATACCAGCATAAATCTCCACAATCTATGAAAAATATCTATACACCTAGTGTGGAGCTTAACTTCAAGCACGCAAGCTAAAACACTTTGCGTGAGTTAATATTATTATATCCCACAGTTTGCTGTATACATAAGATATAATGCCCTGTGGGGAAAGTTTCAGAAGGGAAGGAAGTCAGCAGTGCAATTAATTTATTCTTCAAAAATGTCACTTAAATATCATACTGAGAACAAGGAGACAGACATTAATTCTAGAACATTATGCAAAATAGGTAGCAGTGTCATTCCAGAGGGTCAAGGTAGTTTACTTTTAATTACCCTGTTAAAGGCAGAAAACCAAAGGCTTCAGTGATAAGTAGATCTGGGTCTGCAAGATGTGCTAGCAATAATCCAAAGCATATAGCTAGTTGTCTCTTTGAAAGGAAGCTGACATTTTCAAATCATAGTGTAGAAACTACACAAAGAGAGCAGAAAAGGGAATTATTAATAACTTACCTAATGCTGTTCTTGCTGGTGTGGCATCTTTTTTAATCCAAAAGGATACCCAGGAAAGAACAACTGTTAATATACAGGGAATGTATGTTTGAATAGTAAAGTATCCCATTCTTCTACTTAAGTCGAAGTATATAGTCATGACTACATAATCACCTGCAACAATAGCACAGAAAATAAATTGACATTGTGGTGAGATACAGACGGTTGTTCATTGAGCTGCTAATTTTTTAAGCTTCATAAAAACACTGCATGTGAAATATTTCTTAGTGTTTCGAGAGCATCTGTGCAGCAATGCTCACATGAAATAGAATTCAAATAAACCTTTGAATTCTAATTTCCTTTAGTTTTAGGTCTCTGTGGAAATGTTAAACTATTTGGAAAGGCAGAGGCTCTCGGTAATTATTCTGGATGAGTAAATTTTTGAAAGGCATCTTGGCTTTCCAGACTTTATATTTCTGGATGGCTCCATGACCACAAACATGAAGCTACTGCAGCTTCATAGGTGTTAACTATCCTTTTCTCTCAGACAGTCACAGTGATTAACAATAATGAAACTGAACTGAGACCAATTTCTGTACTTCGCTTGAAGTACGTTGCTTCCATTTCAGATGTGAAGAAGAGTTTATATGCCTGAGAACTTTTATGGTGTTTTGTCTGACTACATCAGACTTGACCTAATAAATTATATTGCTTCTTGTTACAAACCTTGACTTTCTGGAATATGATATTTGCAGAAGGCATCATTTGAAATAGGTAGGTAAGTCTGTCCCATTACAGCAAACCATCAGAAGACTGAAGAAATTGGTAGCACAGAGGCATTAATCCCCAAAGGAAAGTACATACAGCTCACCCAAGTAGAGGCACAATGGGTTCATTAGGAGTTGAGACAAATTAAAGCTTAATCTTCAAGTAACAGAGCATATGAACAAAAGCATTTAATACGGTGGATATTTTGACTATAGCTAAATATTACATAGAAAAGAAATTAATTCAGTAAAAATGACTTCCACCCAAAGAATCTCTGAAGGCCACTGTAAAATGAGTGAACTACCATAAGCTACAAAGTCAAAGGTAAATAAAAATCTGAGGCTGGGATGTGGGGAGAGAAACTTAGAACAATGAGTCAAAAGGAAAAGTTTCTGTGTGTTAAGTACATCATTTTGAGATAGATATATTTGGAAGAGGTTGATAAGCCTGTGGGTGCTTTCATCATGCCTCTGTTAGATGAACACGTGCATTTCCATGAGTACTGTGGCAGTAAAAAGCATGTGACCCCAAGAAGCTGGACAGTCATTTCGGAAGCCTTGTGTATTTGGCATAATGGGACAGAGCTTTAATGAAGGAGCTCGCTGCTGTTACAGGTAGGAAGTATTGCAGTACATCATGACATAGTGAGCCTTGTGGGCTGTTCACAGCCTAAGGGTTATTTTCATTCCACTAATCTCCAGCACTTTTTCTCCATGCAGGGAATGGCACCAGGGAACTTATGTGGATTAGTAACCATTGGTTCTGCTGGCTTATTTTCAGACTACATCAGCTCCCTAACCTGGTTTGGCTCACCGAAGAAAGATTTACACCACAGCAACTGAGGTAATTTCACAGAAATGGAAGTAAGGAGTCAGAGGCTTTGTAAAACAGTGCTTCTACTGACAGGAACCAACCCAACAACCATGGAAAAAAAATTATGATAATGTTTCAAACATTGTCTGTTAAGGCAGAAAGATGAGCAAAAAAATGAAATGAAGGACTCTATAGGAAATGTGCCAAGCCTTTACATTTCCCTTACTCAGTTATTGTATCTAGAACTGCATGTCTATGGATAAACTGCTTGAGAATGGTATAAAGCATAGCAATCTGCAGACTTCTCATTGTGTACAACACTTTATGATACACACGATTCAAGTACACACACAGGTCACTGCTCCTCTGAATAGTATCACCATGATACCCAGCACAGCAAATGAGAGTGGGGCTAGATACTGGATAGAAAGATACTGGCTTGTAAGGCAGAGTCCCTGCTTCCAAGGTCTTCTGCTGAAATAAACCTGATAAACTGAGAGTGGGAGAAAATTATGGAGCGTTTCAACTGTTTTGCAGACAGGAACTGAGGCAGAGATTAAATGAAGTAGAGAGTCCATCATCCCATTTAGTCACAAACTGATTCAGTATCTTTCAGGCAGTATTAATTTCACCTGATTTTAGATATCTAGAAGGTAGATTCTATGGATGACCTGCACACTGTGGCCTCCTTTCTATACTTAATGAAGAGAAATTGGTACTTTTAGTATATGTTTGTCTAATCTGTTTTAGAGGTTCACTTTAGAAGGAGGTGAATGTGCCCAAAACATTTCCCTCTCCAGTGATTAAAAAAGGAGAGCGGTTGGCTCAGATGTGGACAAAGACATTGTAGACACTTGCAGATGATCCAAGGAGTCAATCACACCCCTTGATTCCATGGTGAAAGCTAAATCAGGCTACTTCTCTAAGGGTGCTAAGGTTATTTTACCTAAATATAATAACCTTCTTAACCTTTTAAAGAGTATTTTAGTTATTTTCCTCCTTTGTTTCGTGGTTAAACTTGATGCCTTCATCCTTGAGGACATGCACAGCTCCTTCTCTGCTTGCTCCTCTGCTGGCTGGCTGGCTGGCTGGCTTCCTTCCTTCCTTCCCTCCCCTGCTCTTTATTACAACAGAACTATTCAACTTCTCTTTATCCCAATTAAAAACCTGTCAAGATACCCCTTCTCTGCAGAACATCCTTCCAGCAAGCTAAATAAACTCAGTCGAATTTTACAAGGAGCTGCGAATTCCCAAGTATCCAACAAAGACCCATAGATGTCTAACAAGCATCCAATGAAAATGAAATCCTAGGATAATGATTGGCTGCATTCATTTATCCACTAACCTGTTTTCTCTTCTGAAATCCATACAAAAATTCTCACAATGAAGGCAGACYTAGTCATACAGGCAGCAGCTGTGCATACAGACTTATATACTGTACCTTTCTGTGCTATACCCTAACTTACAGGAACATGCTGACAGATAATATACCAAGAGATTGGGAGAACAATTTCGTTCAGTGGAATTAGTGATGCAAAGTGGAAGTAAGAGGAGAATTTGCTGGTTCTCCTGCAATACTCTAACCCTGCTTAGAGAGGACACAGTTTAGAGATGATGAATACTGATAATGCTTAGTGAATCACCACTGCAGAAATGCAGAACCTCAACTGGAAGCACCAAAGTTGTGACCGCTGTCAAAGGCAAGTGTGTTTCTGTACAGCATGTACTGGATGAATTTTTTTTTTAATAGCTACAGTAAATTACAATTTTCAACTAAATTACTACTTCAGTTCTTCTATCCTCAGCCAAGTCAACTTCTGTTCGGACTCCTGAATTGTCTCTTTGCATACAGAAAAGCCAGCATGTATGTACTATGGCCACTTTCCTCGATGCACTACTCCAAACTGCATTATTATTATTATTATTATTATAGTCTAAATTACTCCTTCCAGAAGTAATTATTCTCTATGTATCTAAAAGCACTTGTCTGCAGCTTAAAGGAAAGTAACAATGGTACATACATTTCTGACTTTCTCTATACATACAAAATAATTTGTACAAAGAAACTCTCTTCTCTTCTAAAAAACCTGACCTACAATTCATTCTGTACGTCCTGCAGGCATAAGCAACTCAAAGGAGAGAAAAAGCTTTCAAGCACTCTGCACAGTGCCTCCTTGCTCCTTCGACAGCCTTCAGAGCTCCACCTGCCACTGCTAGAAGAGGAGCTGGGGCTGATTGTGTGCAAAGCCCCGCAGTGCAGACAAGATGGGAAAAACCTCCTTCCAAACTGCATATCATTAAATCAGTGTACTTGGTTTAAAAGTAATCACATAGTGATTGCCTAGCTAGGGAGCACTGGAACAGTTAATACCAAAAAACTTCACTTTGAAACTCGGAGAGGAACTCTACTTTTTAACGGCTTAAATAATTTCCCAGGAAGGCAAACTAACTTTTAACTGAGCCATCAGACCATCAGTTCACTGAAATAATGAAAATTACCTTGAGGCAAAATAGTGCCTGACCAGTTTTCTATAAATGAGAACAAGAGATGCATCTTGAGGCAGCAAATCTGGAGTAATAGGAATAGTGTAGCAATGCTTCCCATGAAACCGAGATGACTGCTATAAGACCCATAGGACTTATATTGGTTTAACTTCTCAGTTTGAAAGTAGGACACTATTTAGAAAAATAATGATTTTTAAAGGAATAACTGCTGTGGGCTTTAATGAACAATGCTAAACTTACTAGCTAAACTTATAGCCTATTTCCTTTGTCTATTGAAAACTAAGGGCATGGCTGACTGAATTGCCAGAATTTTGCCTACACTGCACCAGGAACAATTCCCTTAAAGGTGAAATGTTTGAGCAGAATGCAATTGGTTATTTTAAGAAAATCTTTTAAAAATACAAAATCATATTCTGTAAATCATCTATTTACTCAAACCACACTATACTATCTTATCACACATTTTCATTTATCCTCCCGTTATACTCTGAGGTTAATAAGTGCTACAATCCCAATTACCTTAGAAAAAAGTTTAAGGCAGAATGACTTTACAAAGACAGCAATATGAAACTACAATGCATACACAGAGCAATTTCAGCATGTGAGTGAAGGTTACACGCTAATTGTCCATCACTAGAACTGCAGAATAATAAGGAATGGCAGAGTTTATCCATGTTGTTGCAAGAGTTGAATTACAGAAAAAAAGTCCTAGTCATAGAACGAGGACTCACACAGTGTGTCACAATTATTTCTTTGTTGATCAGTGAGACCACAGAGAATACACTGTGGCATCTTCCTTATTGTCGTAATAAATCAAATTTACTTAACAGTGAGCAAACTACGTTTCTAATCTTCAGTGCTTTTTTCTTCTTTTTTTTTTTAACTTTATTTTTATTTGGAAGCCAAGAGAAGACCCTGTTTAATCCTCCCATTCACTCTTCACTTCCCCCCAACCTGTTTTCTGATCTTTGCTTCCCAAAGCTCCATTTTTTCTTTCCTGAACTAGGTTTCTCTGCTTTCTTAGTAAGCTGAAAATTTCCTACCGGTTTGGCCACTGCCTATCAGTCATCCAGGATGGAGTCCTTGCATCACAAATGCCTTCATTTACAATTCTTCTCTCTGATATCAGGGTAGAACTGTAATACTTGAAAACAATTAGCTCAAGCAGGAGACCACTCCTGTTGTTGAATACATTGGTCAGGCAGTTGACAAATAAAACCATTGGAAAAACAGATTTTCATCGAATTCAGTGTGTACAGAAGTTTTTGCAAAATGTTCACCAGAGAAGTTTTTTTGGAAGTGACGCATGCTATCATGGTAGTGCTGGTGTCAACTGGGGATGTGCAAGTTTCAGGTTCAAGAGGTGGGTTCAGGTTCCAGATTTTGCACAATCTGGAAAGAATATCTCAGCTCAGAATCAGGCAGAAACAGAGACTGTGGTACGAAACCCAACCCTGCCTAACTCAGAGTAGAAATTTTCTTCAAAATCAGACAGAATAGTCATGCGAACTAGGCCTTTTCACATCCCAGGCCATCATCCCAACCCCCCAGAGATATGCCTGGTGGAAGTTCAAGCTATCTTCTTACTAGCATTGCTCAAATGAAAACAGATGGATCAGGATTTCTGAAAGTACACTGCCTATTACTAATACTTCAGCAGCTGGTCTGTTTACAGAGCTGGTATCCAATCCTAACATGACTTTCCTAGACACTTGGTCTCCAGCCAGTCCAGGTATGGAGGAGGTTTCAACTTTGGAAGATCCAAAAACTAAGCAAAATGGTAGAAGAAATAGCTGAATGCCCTCACAGGTAGCTATGACTCCAAAAGGAGCTATTATTAAAAGAGAAAAGACAAGGGTGAAAACGGAATTTTGCAGTTCTCTTGAAGAGAAATGTAGAAGGAATGACAGTCATGGAAGTATCATTAAAATTGCCTTTATCTTCTTCAGCATCTCTATGAACAATGAAAAAATGCTAAGGACTTATTGCAGGCTTATTCTGACTCCTCCAAAATGTGTCAAACAGCATGCATCAACAGTTTTCACTTCCAGGAGCAATCTTTGCTCCATAGGACTCTAGGACAAATGCTTCCAAGCCAAAAAGAAGAACAAAATGATTGAGGTCATGCTGTCACTTAAGGGCTTGTATTAGATTCCCCTGTGCTGCTCTGGCATTTAGGTATCTTCATGGTGATACCTAGATAACCAAGATACCATGCTTGGATGGGAGCATGTGTACAGCAGAGAAACATTTGCACCTCATCCCAAATAAATTGAGCGGTCTTGGAGTGGTAACAGGCACTCATTACATACATAATTTCTGCATAAGCTGCATGTTTAACCACACAAGAAATGCATACAGGTCTTCAGAGGTGTCTGAAGATACAGAGGTGTCTGTACATATTTTTATATGTATTGCCATAGTAGCTATGAGACGTCCAGTCACAGGCAAGGGTCTTATATAAAAGATATTGAAAAAACAGAGAACAAAATGCTTTCTGTGTCCTGAAGATTTCTGCTTTTGAATTCATAATTGCCTTTGGCATTATCAGGGTGTGTCTGTGTGTGTGTGTGCATGCATGTACAAGTACAGTGTAGCCCAGATTTGGCTTTCAGCACTTACTTACACTTGAAAAGCATATTTTCCAGAAATGCATGCACACCGTGAGTGCCAACTCATTGCTTAAGTTTCCCATTATCATAGATAAATTACTATACCAGTATACAGTGAAAAAAAGAAACCCAGTGCCAAGAGCATTGTTTGTGCTTGTAGAAATCATGTTCAATTATAAGTATATACATATTCATAAGCATGCATAATAAAAATAAAATATTGACGGATTAGAGTGTGAAAAGCAAAGACCAGATCCCAGGCTGTCTGAAGGCAACAGATTTTTTGAAGTCAAGTAAGACCAAGACTTTGTCCTAACTTATCAGAACCGAAAGACATTAAGTTAGTTTTTTTCTTCTTGTGTAATAACAAGAATAATATAATATTGAGGAACATCTTTTTACTTGAAGCTATCAATTTTTTCATCACCATCAAAAAATTTGCATTTATTCCGTTTGTTCTTCCTTAGATAGTGAACTTTCATTTTCTTTGATGCAAGCAGCATTTTCAAAACATTTTTGTAAAATGACAGTTTTGTTAAATGAACTATTGCCTGCTTTTAAAAGTTAATGACTATGTTTCCAGCACATAAAGTTATTTCATCCTCTGATTTTGGCATTTAGTATTAAATCTGGAAAACCAATGAATTTGTTCAAAGATCTAATTTCTTTGTATTGATTTTTTTTTTTTTTCAGAATTATTGGCATACATAGGTTGTATACTGAAACTTTTCATGAAGAACTGAAATTAAATAAATAAAAGACCCATTTTTTCAACATTTAAATTCATTGTGTCCCATAGTCATTTGAAACCTACTAGTCAATATTTCTTGTGCCCTAATCAATTCATTATATGCCATACTGGCACTTTTAAGAACAGTTACTTTTGATTTCACTGTCTATAGCTGTAGCCCATATCTTCTGTTAAGTGTCTGGAGTGCTTTGAATGTACTCGGAAGATGGATCAATGTCCATGAACACAACTGACCTCCAAAATTAATTCAAAAAATACAAGCTTTGCAAAAAAAAAAAAAAAAAAAAAATCACAAAAAAAAAAAAAAAAAAAAAAATTATAGTGTTTGGTGCCATGATCAAGAATGTTTTGCTTATTTGTATACTTAGGTGTTTATATACTTACACAAGCTGTCCTGCCAAATACACCTATTCTTTCTTCCCAGTCCTGCTACTGTATATAACACTCTCCTCCAACAAAACCTATGTGAAGTTATAGCATCTTATTCATCTATACGGTATTACGAGCATCAGAATTGCTCTCAGGCTGTTCAGGCCTATTATCTTTAGGCATAATGACATTTTTGTTTTACAACATGAAGTATCATTTAGTTTGTTTTTTCAAATGGGGTACTAATGAAAACAATGGATTTTTAATTTGGCTGTTGTGAGGTACAAGTAAGGTTGGAAAATCCTAAAAAAAATGCAGTTTCATCAAGCCACATAATGGGAATAAAAATGTATAATACGATAAGCAAGACTTCAACCCTTGATTACCAGTCCAGTTCGATTTCTGCCTTAACAGTAGAAAAGTTACCCACATAATCTCTGTTTGCATTCATGCATCAATTTGAGAGAAAATCAATATACAAATATGGTGTAGCATGCATGGTCCATTACTTACTATTCCTAAGAAGTGTTGCTATTTACCACATATAGGTTTTCTTTTGTGCTTGAAGAATAAAAGTGAACAATAGCAGATGAAGTAAAAACAGTAATAAATTACCATAGCTGCCTATGTCAGTGAAAGTAGATGCAGGATCGGAGTGTAAATGAGTGTCATTTATGGAAGAATCTTTTTTTGAGAGGGTTTATTGATGGGGAGCTGTGCAGTGCTTTTCAAACAGAACATTCTCGACACACCACAGAGCACCATATACTGTAGGAGGTCTGAGAATGTACAACACTAATGACTCTTGCATTCATTTTGCTTTTAATAAGCACCAAATCATGCCTGGGAACCCCCAGATTTATGTCATCTGTCAATGCTGATCACTTCTCATTTATTTCTAGGACTGAATTTCTTACTCACAAGAGCTGTTGTTTGTAGGAGGAGGCCCCTTTGTACTGAAGTTTGTTGTGAAGTCCCACAGGACTGGATTTGGTGAGCTCGTAATTCCAAATCCAGTTGAAACTGTTTTCAATTAGCTATCAAAAAATCCCGTTTCAACATTTTCAAATAGAAAGCTCTCTTTTTGTTCCTCAGAATTTAATTTTACACATTAAAAAAAAAAAAAAAAAAGAATGCAACACTTTGCTTGACCTGATATTCTTTTTGTTCAGTTAAAATGTTCATGAGTTTGGCCTCACCATCGTGACTGTACTGTGACATCTTTTACATAACCGTGGAATGGGGTAACCTGTTTCTTCCTATCCATACTGACATCTAGTCCACCTCAACTGTCCCTAACATATGCTTTTGTGGCCCAATTTCCCTTATAATCTTTTGAAAGCTTTAAATAGTATCTCACTGTTGGAAGCCCATCGCTGTTGATCATGTTGCATTCTGGAAGAGACTATGGTGATTATCGGGTCGCACTTTCTGCATGGTATGAGATTTTTCTGAAGTAATCACTGCTGTAAACCCGAAAGTTATGGATAAAGTAGAACATCTTTTAGAAAGGCATCTTATCTTCATTTAAAAATTTCCAGCAATAGACTTCCACTGTAACCCTTGAAGTTCTTTCAATGCTTAGTTATTCTCACTGTGAAAAATAGGTGGGTTTTTCTTAGTCTGCAGTCATCTAGCATCAACTCAGACCTTGAGTCTTAATACATCTTTGCTAGACTGAAGAACCCTTTTTAACCAGTTTTCTTTTTCTCATGCAGGTATTTAGAGATAGTAATCAACTACCCATAAACACTTATGGTCTCTTAACACAAGGAACTATTTCCAGTCTATAATGAATCTTCTGGATCTTTCGTGCACTCCACAACTTTTCAAAATAACTCTTGAAGTGCAGCCATCAGAATTAGTTTTATTTTAATAGCAGCTGCATAAGCATAACATATAGAGATAATATAAATGCCCTTCTTCTAGRGAATAATGTTTCTCTGAATACATATCCAAAATCTGTGCATGGTATTTTGGCCATACCTTCAAACAAGGAGTATATTTTTAAAAAACTATTAATTGACAAGAAATACCCCAGAGCCTTTAGACCTGCAGTACCCAGAATGGCAGGTCTCCAATTCTGGGAAAGCAAAATCCGTAGGCTTCAATCCTAAATACATGCTTCAATCCTGAATAGATGTTCTGAAGTACAGAAATGCCTATTGGCATTTGAATCCAAGCTACAAAACTATCTGAACTGCTTCCTACCCTGGCTTGTATCTATTATTGACCACTCCCTCAAGCCTTTGTGTCACCTATAAACTTAATGAGTCTTAATGTTATGATTGCTTCTCCATCATTAACAAAAAGTATTAAATAGCATCAAGCCAGAAGACATAGCATCTCAACAGAAGGTCCTGATGAATAATGGTTTTTCTAGCTATGTTGTGAATCTTACCAGGTAGTCAAAATTTAGTAATTTGATGTGTACCACAATGATTTTCTTATCACTGTAGCTTCTTAATCAAAATGTCATACTGCATCAAGTGAGATGTCTTACAAATGTACATTATATCACTAGAAATGTATAAGCATGGAAGGTGATATTGAGCTAGTTTGACAGGAGTTAGTTTCTATGAATGAATGTTTATTGGTGTTAATTATATTATCCTCTATATTTGTATTCATCTATTCCAGGATCAGCTGTTCCATAACTTTGCTTGATACCAATGTCAGGACGAAAAGCCTGTAATTACTTTGGTCATTTTATTTACAGTTTTTTGAAACTGGGGGGAGAAAAAAAAAAAGAAAAAAAAAAAGTGTTTTATTTCCCCTCAAGCCTTCMTTGAGGACTTGTTACAAATGGGCAGTAGGGATGCCTGGTCAGCTCTTTAAACTGTTGTTATCAAGATAAAAGGGTATGTTAGGTAAAGAAGGAATTAATGAAGAAGTTGTGCTGGGGAAGTGGCTGGTAACATTAGAATAGAATAGAATAGAATAGACCAGACCGGACCGGACCAGACCAGACCATTTCAGTTGGAAGGGACCTACAACGATCATCTAGTCCAACTGCCTGAGCAATTCAGGGCTGACCAAGTTAAAGCATGTTGTTAAGGCCATTGTCCAAATGCCTCTTAAACACTGACAGGCTTAGGGCATCGACCACCTCTCTAGGAAGCCTGTTCAGTGTTTGACTGCCCTCTTTGTAAAGAAATGCCTCCTAATGTCAAGTCTGAGCCTCCCCTGATGCAGCTTTGAACCATTCCCACGCGTCCTGTCACTGGATACCAGACAGAAGAGCTCAGCACCTCCCTCTCCACGTCCCCTCCTCAGGAAGCCGTAGAGAGCAATGAGGTCGCCCCTCAGCCTCCTCCTCTCCAAACTACACAAACCCGAAGTCCTCAGCGGCTCCCCATAGGACATGCCTTCCAGCCCTTTCACCGGCTTTGTTGCCCTCCTCTGGACGCATTCAAGTACCTTCATATCCTTGTTAAATTCTGTTCTCTATTTTCTACACATAAAACCAGTAAGTGATTACTTGCATTCAAAAAACCTGTAAGAGTTAGTTTATCCTTTACACTGTAACTTTCTATCTCACACCAAATTCCTGCGTGCTGGAGACAATGCTTTTTTAGTTAAGAAATTGTAAAGGGTAAGGTTGAGAAATTCCAAGGAATACTAGTATTTGCAGAAGGAGTTTTCTAGCATAGTCTTTCAGATTAAAGCCGTCTGGTGCAGCTATTTCTCACTTCACATTATAGCTAGATGTGTGTTGTTTTTCTACAGAGGTATTTGGTAGTCTGTAACAGATGCAAGTTTGCATTCTGTTTGCTGTTTTATCTGGTAGAATAAAGAAAAATATTGATCCGTATGCATTCACACTTATTTACTTCCAAGACATTTGACAGCTGGAAAAAGGTAATGCCACTCCTGATTGAGTGTTATTTTAGCTCCTTCTTTGCCTACTCAAGCTTTTACTGGATTATTATCAGTCTTTCTTACATTCCCAACAATGACTATTTTGTCTCTTCAAATTTCATTTATATCACCTTTTCAAATATATATTCATAAACAAGCCATGACTATTGCCTTTATTAATTTTCCTAGCTTGTACCTCTGGTATTCATGTAATGTTTTTTCCTTCACATCCCCTAGTGCCTTTGTTGCAATGTGCTGTTAATAAATTAATTTTGTGCTAAATAATTGCTCCCTTTTTTCCTGTTCCTACTAGCCTTTTTTCTTTAGTCTGCTGCCCTCCTGGATTATCTAGTCGGTCTGTTCGGTACGTCCCAGTTCCTTTGCGATGAATGAAAAAGCCAGCCTAAATCTCATCCAAATCCAACTGCTTCTCATCTGTTCATCTCTATTTATGAGTAATATTTTTCATTTCTGAACTCCATGCTCAAACTTTCATTTGTTTTTATCAGAAGTATTTTCTTCTTTTAGTTCAACTGGCAATAAACTTGGCTTTAACCTGCCAATAGTGTTAGCTTAAAATTGTTAAAGACATAAAATCAGACATTTAGCCCAAGTCTCTTGATATTGCTCTCCTTGCTGTCTCTAGGGAATTGCTTTTGCATATTGATGAATTCTCTTTACCTGATATTCTGCAGTGTGAAGTATTTAAATTACAGGAGAATAACATGCACTGATTTTCTAAGGGGGTCCTGTTGAATTGTCAGAAACTGTCAGAAAAACTACCAGTGCTATCCCTGTTGCAAATGAAGAAATAGAGCTGTTTTCCCTGACCACCTTTCAGTAGCACCTTTTAATCATGCTCTTCAGTCCTGGGCAAGAGCCTACATGTCTTTCTACATCTTCCCTGCATGATCCAGAAAAGGAAGAGTGACCACAAAGAACTGCAGAGAGAAGAAAGGACTCCTGTAAAATTCTGAAGAAAGGGATGAGCAAGATAAGTGGTTCAGTGACATGAAGGTGATGTTTCATTTGCAATTCATAGTTAATTGTAGAATGGAGCAACTATAGTGCAGGAAGATATCGACATCCACTGATGCCAGAAGTTAATTAGTTTTTGGCAAACAAAAAACCAGTTCTGTGTAATGAAGCCAGACCAAACTATGGATTTATTTTTCAACTATGCTAACTTTTTGAAGTGCATATGGTAATATCTTTGATTATTACTTTATAGGTTCCAGTTTTCCTCAACTACAAATACCCATGCAATTACCTAAAAATGTATGAGTTTGGGGGGGAGTGGAGTGTCCTGCTGTACTTCAACCCATGAATCACCATTGATCGCCTATTCACATGGGTCTTTGTGAAGAGGACTGTATGTCAGATATGTGCAGATTAAAAGGGAACATGAGATGAATTCTAACTGACTGTAACACTACAAAGTCTTTGAAAATTCAGCAACTTCAACCAACTGTTTATAAGAGGAGAACAATTTGGGAATGGCTAAATATGGGAGAATCTATTTGGTTTTTAACTATTTAATGACTGTGCTGCTCTGGTGGCTGAATCTCCAGTCTGCACATAGAAGCAAAGAGCAGAGTGTGCAATTTAAGGTTATTTTTTCCCAAATGTCTGTAAAATATTAAGTTTTCATGCATGTTTGATTGAAAGGGCCAAGTCTGTTTCATTCATGTGAAAGGACTCAGTTAAAACTTTGAAGAGCTACACCAGTGGAACAGAATAGCTATGGAAAGGCTGGAGGCTGGCAGTTTGTCATTCCTGCGTACCTCTGGTTGCGCTGCTTGTTTTCGGCATGAACAGTCTTTGCTGCTGGGCCTCACAGGCATGGAACTATGCCTTGCTTTCATTAAACAACTAGGTGTGAGCTCTAGCCCAGTGGATGCCTTCTGCTGACTGCAGCCTAAATATTAGTGGTAGCACTTTGAAAAGCACTTCACTCTATTGGAAATCAATGAGGTACAGGTTTCTAAGTSACTTATGCCACATATTTACAAGGTAATTGGATGAACATGAGGGAGGCTTTAAGCACAGCATGCTCTGGCACCAGCCCATGTTGCAGCTATATGAATGCCTTGCTAATACTGATGGATTGCCAGTCTTAGTGGGATCACTTGGGACTACTGCTACTGGGCATCTGCAGCATGCAAGGTCCCTCATGACTGTATGCACTCCACAGATTGACCAACAGGGACTTTTGAGAGTTTTCTCATAAGTACATTAGTTTTACACGTGCAAACAGAATCTGTCAGTACTGGTCATCTAATGAAAAGAGTATGGGACCTACATTCTCTACATGTCACTCAAATTAAGTCTTCTGAAGAAGAGAGGGTAGGAATGTTTCCATTTCTGAAGGGCTTAGGACCGCAAAAATGAAGTGTTTAATGAGGTACCTGAGGGGCAGYCAAAAAATTTCAATGGCAGTCTTAATTTAAGCCTCTGAGTTTTTTTTTCTTCACAGCCAGCAGTCTCTTTGCCCTGTGCTTTGCTTCCACAGATGAATCTGAATGCAACATGGGGAGAAAATACCACATGCACAAAATGGTAATGGGTTAGAAATAACCAGCTGGGGAGATATGATTCAGCCCTGTGAGAAGGAAACTCAAGAAATTCATAAATAGTTAGGGTYCTATTAAACAGCTTACACACCTTTGCAACCTGACCACATACAGAACAGCCATCACATTTGAGACCTACTTTATCTAAGAGCTACCTGAGCAACAGTCTACTTTGGGAAAGAAGCATAAACAAGTTTTTCATATTTCTCCCCAATAACATTACTGATTTTAGAAACCACCACACAGACTTGAGAATGAAGTACCTTATTTACACAGGTTGGTCACAGGTCTCAGCAAGACAATTAATTTCATGATGCTTAGTAGGCATCAACCTGAGGGGAAGAGTCAACTCAAGGAAGAAGACTAGTCTTAAGTTTCACTCCATGAAGGCTGCAGTAACCAGGTGCTATGGCTGGATTTGTGCTGACAGCACTGGCTTGCTGAATGCTGGCTTTTGACAGTTCAAAGATTTGCAACGTATACAATATTTAAGAAAGGCATTAGATTAGRCCAGGGTAGAGGTTAGCACTGTGTAAATAGGTGCTCGAGGAGTTTCTGTCAACAAAAAGTAAAGTTTGCTGTGTACATTTGTTCCATTAAGAAGTGCTTTCAAAAAAAACCTTGGGAAGCACCAAACATTGTGCCTATTTCTTTTTCTCCTTTCCCTTTTTTTTTTTCTTTTTTTTTTCTCTTACTGCTCTTTACAAAAAGACCCTGTGTGCAGATTATACCTCATAGAATGAGAAGTGCCTTCTGGAACTGAGTTACCACTGATCAATTACTGTTCATTTATTGATGAGCCTGACTATGACAAGATGCTCCACATGAAACTTAATGCTTTAGGCAAACAGCTTGAGTATTTGGATATTAAGATTAGTTTTCCCTCAGTGTGTTCTTTCTTTGACTACATAATTTGAGCCTTGACTACCGGTAATTTTATTCTACACCYGGACCTCTGCTGGGCATTATCTCCAATTTGTACCAGACTGTGCAGTAGACTTGTGGCCTGCTCGGGTAAAAGGCTATTGCGCTAAGACCCTACATGGCTCAGCCCCTGGAATTAGGTTTCTATGGCACTGCCAATGAGTTATGGCAAACTTTGGGTCTTTGTACATAAATAAAATGTTAATGAGATGCTAATGGCAGGTGTAACCTCCTTAAACTGTCAGAAAATTAATAGGAGAGACTGTTAAAAATGAAGTGCTTGGAAAAGCCTGAAGAATCACTTGTGATGCAAGCAGGTTGCTTTTCCATTAATATTTAAGTGTATTTTTAGGACAAGGACAATACTGATACATACCAAATTGAAAATGACAGATCACCTATGAGCACTGCCTTGAGTTTTTATTTTTTTATGTGTAGCTGCATTTGGTCAGCATTTCCCAGAGTTTTTAGGGATGTATGGGTCATCTGTAAAAATGTATTCAGAACTGAATTTTAGCAAACAACATTTGCAGCCTTGGAGATTTTTACTTTCAGAACTTTCAGAAAGATTACCCTAAAAAAAAAGAAGAAAGTTGTTCCACTTAAAGATTTCTTAGTACTATTCATAACCTGGTTTGACTTAAACTGTTATTTTTGGCAAGTACTGTAATTAATGATTGACATAAACTAATTGCTTTGGCTATTTTGGAAACAGTACATTTAAATAAGCACAATACTGAAAAGAAAACCCAAACCAAATCCCTTCTTATTCTGAGAGTATCTTCAAATCAATTCAAATATGAAACCTCTAAACACTTCCTCCATGCTTTTCTCCTTGAATCAGCCTTCTTCTACCTGGTTTATTTCAGCCGGAGCTACCTATCCTCAGGCAGTCTTCATTTCTGTTTCATTATTTCCTTATTATGATTCTTTTCCTACTTTAAGGAAAGATATACATGCAATTGAGCTCCATCTCAACTTATCACACACTTTTTTTTTTTTCTGTAGAATACTCCATCTTAGTCTATGAATTGCTTTGGAAAGTATCACTTCAAGAGTTTTCTATACATTGAATTTTAATGTCAGAAAATGCAATTTGTTCTTTAAAATAATCATTAAACACAGTTTTTTGATGAAGCCAATGGGACTGATGAATAATGCTGTTGTCTAAATACCAGCAAGTGACCTATACTCTTGCAAGATAACATACATGTCTCCATCAGAAATGGCAAACATAATTAGTTCCCATGAGCATTCAGAAATATCTTCCTATTCTCGTGATATCTTTTATGATACTATCCATGAACTATTAATTTTAAGTGATTTTAATCAAGGCCTGCATGATTTGATGTAGTAGACAATATTATAAAAACATTTCTGATAGAGTTCCATAGATGTGAAAATGCATAAACATAAAAGAGAACTCTTAGGACTGAAGCAATATATGAAGTTAGCAGCTCAAGACTGTAAGATTATGATTTGGTTAAACTTGATATATATATTGTTCCTTGCCATCCCACCCTCTCAACTTCGCAGTAATGAACTTCAGCAATAACTGATATTCTTACATCTACTCCATCCTTGAACTGATTTCTGTACAACCCCATAATAAGTCAGATTTAAAAAGAAAAAAGATGAGGTGGAGGCCAAGACAGTCAGTATTATTCCTTACTACAGACAGGCAGTCCAGGATTTGGAGCTTCTAATCTATCTACAATATTTCTAATACAATAAAAGACTTGGATGGATGTAAGCAAGAACAGCTCTAAATCTAAATCTAAATCTAAATCTAAAGCTCTAAATCCGGCATGTTCTCTTTTCAGTTGTTGGCTGTACATTTTTTTCCTTGTAAGACTTTTCTTGAAGAAAAGTGCCATTCTTACGTTAGCCTGTCCTGCTAAATGGGGCTCTTCAGGTTCTCTCGCAGTGATTGTATAGGGTAATTCTTTAAACAGGTTCATGTCAAAACTGGCAGACTGCAATGTTAAGAGCTGAAACCTTCCTTTTTGCTCCCTGTGTTCTGCAAGGGTCTTTCAGTACAGAGCAGTGCATTGTTAATGCAGATTGCCTTGATTTTCCTTGCAGGAGCCTATCAAGTCTCACAAAGCCTGAAGCCCTGCCAACAGGGAATATTACATTTTTGGCAGTTCCTTCCAGATAGCAATGAATGACAAAAGCCAAAATGGTCAAAGCTTTGTGGTTCTTGCATTTAGGAGGTTGTTTGTTTGTTTGTTTGTTTGTGATAAAATAAGCAGCCTCATTTCTTGATTTTCATCCAAAGTTTTGCTAGATTCAATGGCCTCTATTGAATCTATCCACTTCTGGATTTAAAAAAAGGTTCCCCTGAACATTTTCCTTCCTTACTTTATTTGCAGGCCATCCTGCAGCCCTATGAATACCTGAGCTCAGTGACTGATACTGTCTATGATCATTTAGCACCCAATTCCAGAAAAGGACAAAACACAGACATTTTGCCATGAGTTCATAAGCATTTTGTTGCCACTGAATTGGTGAGATCTGAGGGTCTTGGACTCCCTTCCAGGCTCTGAACAGCAATGTAGTCTTTCCACCAAGCTTAATATATTCTGCCTCTGTCCAAAGCCTTTTCTCATTCACAGCTCTGACTTTCTAGCTGTTTTATGCAATCAGCTCCAGCATGAGTTCCCCAGTTTCTCATCCCAGTCCCAGCCTCCTCATCCCTGCCATCTCCCTTCTCCCCCATGCCCCGTTTTTTTCTACCCTGCATGGCTCCATTTCCTACCACAGAAGTTTTCTTGTCCAGTCTTCCCCAAGCTCCTTCTCTGTTTTTCATTTTCCTCCTCTCACAGGCTTCTAGTCCCATCTTTCCCACTTCACCTCTCCCTGTTAGTGCTCTTGTCCAACCAGTCCCAGACCCTGAATCCAAGCTTCCAGTTTCTCATCACTTCCCAGCTCTGTCTTCTCCTGGAAACTTTTAAGATTTTTTAATGAATTTATTAATGAACTGTGAACAGTAATGAGGCAAAATCACCAAATGAGGCATGCTTTTAGGTTAATTAAGTTTGGAGAATAATATGACCTGGAAGAGAGGATTTCTTTCCTCCTGGACCTACAGGGCATTTTTATGTTTCTCCTTCAGTGTGATCTCCTGACCAGAGGGAGCCTGGACTGGGCCCACAAACTCTTCAAACACAGAATGAGGCAAGGTATTTTCCCTGGAAAACTGTCATGCTGGATTTATTAACTCTAAGTACAAGCACTTCCTTGCATGCCTTAACTCACAGGGTGACCTCACACAGGTGGAGTGAGGACATTTTAAACTTAACTAGCCCTCTTCCTCAAAATGATTTATTTAAATATAAATCCATTTCCACAATTCCGTATTATTTCAACTGTTTCTCGTTTTACTTATGGAGTGAAATCATTTGGAAGCATAAAACAAAGCATTAAACAGAATATTTAACTGACCAAAACTGCTTAGAATTTAGCTACTTAAATAGACAGGCAGGAGACTGGACCGTAGTCTTATAAATGTCAGGTCAGGCCTGTTTATGATTTACATTGTTGGATTACATATTCAAAGAAAAAGGGAGCAGAGGGCTAGATATCTTCTCGACACTTCACTTACTTACCATTAAGTCAGTATTTCATGAAAATATTTCCAGGTGCTTAAACATTTGCCCTATAAAATTATATCAAGTTTTAATGATGTTTGGGTGGCTGAACATGTTTGTCAATAAAACTGATGCTTTTTGTTATTAATGCTAAGGTTGTCAACTTAGTAAAAACTCTGAATTGGAAAATCAAAGCTGGAAATCATCAGAGATCCTGTAATACTAATGCTTGAGGCTGCATTTGCATGGAATTGCAGAGGGAGAAAACTGTGTTTTATCATCAATAAAAACAGTACATGTTTAATTCCACAGACACTGCTATAAAGAGGTTTTCCTGGGTTTGGGTTTGKTTTTTTTTTTTCTCTTTTCTTTAAGCACATTTAACTGGAACTAGATGCAAATCTCAAAGTTTATATATTGCAGCTGAACAAGTAAATCTTTCCTCTCCCTGTTTCTTCCTTCAGTCTCCAATTATGTAGATCATTTCATGTTCAGTTTTTGCAGTTAAAAAATGGCATAAATACATCTATAGTAGGAAATTAGTACATTTAATCATGTATAGTTAGAATGTTCTCTTGCCTTTTTATGAAGTCATATAAACTTTGGTAAAATAATTTTAAATATTATGTACTGATTGGCTGTTATCTGTACATTCCCCTTAAACTGATACAAGTTACCACACTAGATTCAAGGGAAGAGAGAACATGTTCCCAATCTCCTCTGTTTCTTCTTGTTTGCCTGATTTTAGTGGTCTTCCTATAACGTATATCCATCCAAAGATCGCCTTCCACAAAGGTCCCTAGAAGTAGTATGAACATACAAGACAATCTACCTCTTAAGCAGTTTGCCAAATTGATTTTACAGCATGAAAAGCTGCAGGTGTCAGAAGACAAAAATTAAAAAAAAAAAAAAGAAAGAAAACAAAAGAAAGAGAGGAGGGAAGAAAACCTTTAAAAGTTCACTTTCTAATGCAACCCTTTAAAAATAGGTTTCCTTTTCTCTTTTTGATAGTGATTTAAATATCCAGTGTTGATAAAGGGATATCTCACAATATGAAGTGGTGGGGAACAGGGCAGGCAAGGGGGAAAAACAAAGTATCCCGAGGAAAGCAAATCAGGTTGAAATATTGCTATTTTTATCTGTTGTCAGACTGTGAGTAGTTTGAGTCAGTTCTGATTCAGAATAGCAGTAACCCCATGATCACAGTCCCCCAGCAGAAGAGGACTGGGGACAGGAAACGTAAATAAGAAAAAGAGAATTTCTACACTGGAAGAGGGAAAGCCTTTCATGATGCATAATACCAAACTGAATCTTAACTCCTCACTAGGATGTCTTCTGATTGCTTTTGGAAGAAACCTGGTACACAAATAGGGATCACTAAAGCTAGAGTCAGTTTCTGGCTTTGTTGACTACTTGCRTTTATGGGCAACTCATTTCACCTTTGCTTCTCACTTTGATGAACATTTCATGATCTTGTGCAAAATTTACTTTGTCCTGCTTTTGTCTATCTTTTCCTTCTACAGCAGAAACTCTCTCTAAGGTAGAGGGAATCTCTTTGTCCATGTCCATAAATCCTTTCAAAGTTAACACAACCCTGTAATTTTGCATTACCTCTAGTGCAAAAGCCACTGAGCTGTTTTTCTTAAGATAAAAATTCACTATGAATCAAAAATGGGTCTAAGACATTCCATGTGCTGTGGTTTGCTAAATCATTACAATAACAGCTTTGTGCACTGTGGAATCAACCCAAGGTGGAGGAAGAAAAGCAGAAGAGAGACAGCCTTGAGGTTGTGACTTCAAAACAGAAACAGTCTCATAGACTGCTGTATACCATGCCTCTACTGGGTGAAGCTGCCACTGCAGGAGTAACACCCTTTATTTCCTGCCCTGCATGTACATGTCATGAAACATTATTCATGCTTGCAGTTGAAGTGGTGACAAAAATGTTTCAAGTTTCTCTATGGCCCATATATGGCACAAGAGAGCAAGTGTATGATGGTCCAATGCACCATGGATGTTGCACAGGGCAGGGAATCCAGTGGAGATGAGTCAGTCTAAAGGGAAAGGAACTGCTATCCTGCAATATGTGGGAATAACAACCATCAGAGCAGGAGGAAATTCAGGCAGGAGAAGGCAACATTCATGAAGATCCGTGCTGACCTTAACCCTTATTTGATGTAGCAGATGGACAAGGGGAATATACTACCAAGTATGGAAAGAGATCTGCATTGCTGAGTTTGAAGCTGGCAATACTTGACTACCATCACTCTGCTGTATCTGGAGAGACAACAGCCACCTATGTGATTCAAAAGGTGACATCTGTTATTCCTGAGGTTCTTGGTTGGCATTACCATGTGGATGAGGGACATAAAGGAGAGGGCGGTCTGTTGATCCTGCTATTCCTGAAATACTGAAATGAGTTGATCTTTACAGAGACCTGACTCCTGTGAATTTACTCAAGCTCTGCAATTGTCCCTGCTCTCACAAAGATCTGCTAATGATCTGTGAATCCCTCTTCCTCCTTAGAATAGTAGAATTAGGTTTTTACAAAAGGGAATCCTAGATACTTTGTCAATGTATTTCTGTTGCATTCCAGAACTATTTTCTCATCCTCATATGAATCCTCATTCCAAACACTAATGTTGGGAATCTTTCACTGATAGTTCATTAATGAGCTTTCTTTGAGACCTTCCTCAGAGTCCTGGTCCTGCGTTGCTCCAGCTCCCTGGATCTCCATGTTGGATTATTTGTGTAGAAAAGTTGCAATAAGTCATATTGATGTGTTGCCAGTGAGGGATACTGAACACTCCAAAGACCTATTAAACCCATTGCCTGTGTCCATGTCCACTTTGGAGGGCGGCAGATAGAATCAGGAGAATGTGCATGGCTCTCATGTGGCACGACCCTCGTTAGGTGATGGTGTCATGCCTCTGGGTAGGGAAAGAATGTCAAGGTCTGAGCTAAAAAAAACAATAGCCAAGAACAAGGCAAGAGGTCTGTGGCAAATGGTCAAAGAAGAATAAAGGTCTTATTCCAGCATGTGTTCAAATGAAAGTAAAAGCAAAGCCCCAAACCTGCATTAATGGAAGGACAGTAGTACCGAGAGAAAATGGTCTTTGGGAGAAAGAAGTGGGAAGGAAAAAAAGAAAGAAGCAAAGAGGCCTGAAGGCTAGGTGTGGAAAGGCAAGCTTGAGTGGAAATGTTGGAGTGGAAATGGCATAAAACTGGTCAAAGAAGAGATAACCCAACATTTTTGACCACATCTAAACCAGCATAGTGAGATTATAAGTGATTGCTACTATTTACAGTGTGTCTGTGGTGGTTTTGATCCAATACCAGGAGCCATAAACTGTACTTTTTTTGAACCTCATCCCATGATTAAAATTTTAAGATTGTAATTAAGAAATGTGATGGGCTAAAGAAGACTTCATCCCCTTTTTGATTAACATATCATTCTCAAACTGACCTTGAGTATTGACAAATGGATTTGTTGTTATTTGTTTAGTATTTGTTGAATAGCTTCAATAAAGAATTTAACAGTACAATTATTAAAAAGCCCTTTATGATCTATCGACCAAAACTGCCTTGTCTGTGCTTTAACTGGATGACAGCTTTCCTAAATGGGAGAATAATAAATGACCTTAAGAACAAAGCAAAACCAAAGTAACAAAAATGACAAACCCAAGCGTTAATGTACTCAAAGATTTATGAACTACATGAATCAAAAACATGAATGCAATGAAAAAATCTTCAACATTATTTTTTTCATTTTCTTACTCAATTCTACTCTGGAATGACTTATGGCCTTCTTTACTTACAGAAATTCAGATGAGATAATATGAGATGAAGGTGTTTCTGAAATACATAATGCTAAAGTTATTTCATTGTCACTGCCTTTCAGAGTAGCTTTCTGAAGAAAAGCTGAAAATTATAACAGCATCTTACATCTACTTTATGGGATCAGCTTGAAACTTACAATAAGCAGACAATAAATTCATTTTCCGTCTTTTTTTCTGAGCCAGAATCAGTAGTAAGAAAACACTTCCAAAGACTAATTATAGGGTTGTACAAAAATCTTACAATCAAAGAGAGATTACCTCAAGAAAACGGTGGACTGCAGCCTTCAAAATTCTTTTTTTTTTCAGCAGTAGAAACACTGATTGTCCTTAAGTATGCAAAGATATGTTTACAATATTCTTCAAGAAATTATTACTTCCAGAAGTTGCAACGCTTGAGTTCTTATTTTTTTCTTGTCAATTTGTTAAACACTTTGGGAAGCAGTGGAGGAAAATGGGCATTTGTGTATGAATTCGGGAACTACCAAAAAAAATTCACAAGTTATCTTATAATGCAATGATTAATACGGTATTAGTAGGACTGAAACTGTTTCAGGATGTTATTGTTGGTTCAATCTCAGATAAAACTACGAGAGTAAATTCTTCTTTCCTCAGRACAGCTGAGACTTGATGTAGAATAACTGCCAGTACTGCTCATATTTTAGAAATGGTTTTGAGTATAGGGCAAAAAAAACTTTCTCTGATGTAATGAGTGATAGTCTATTTGGTGTCTTCTGCCAAAATTATTTTGTAAACACCACAATGCATCATGACCGATGCCAGCCCAGATTTCTGTCACTGCCAAACTGTCACACTCAAGTGCCAAGGGTTCAACTCTGGTTCTCTGTGGGATGCTGTGGTAGCTCTGGTCATGGCAGGCTTCCTTACATTTCAGGAATGCTCTCTCATGTTATCCTATATCATTACTTTGCTTGCATTTGCTGGAAGGCTTGGAAACTTGCTAAACACTTATTCTTGTACTGTACCATTTCCTTAGCTATCTGACAGCATAGCTCATACTTGCCAGACTCTGTGGCAGGTAATGGTAAGACACATGTTGGCTTCAGTAGGCGGTGGATAAATCCAGCATCAGGCAACTAATCATAGAATAGATTTTGGTTCTTGCCAGTGTAACTAGGAAGCAGAAGGTGTTGACTGAAATGGAGTTGTTGTTATTATGAACAAGACCTGAATGTTGTGAATATTAGCTGCAGAAAAGGGTCCTAGAGGCAAAAAGCCTCTATGACCACATGGAATAAATCTGGAAACATGACCCCAATGTGAAAAAGTAAAGGCTAAATTTAGAGGATCTTGCTAGCACATAACTAATCTGTGCTGCACTTTTTTCTAAGGTATGGCAAATTAAAATCTAAAAAGACACTTAGCACCTTTCTGCAACATGTGAATAGTCGTCCCATTCTGTATCTTAAAATTCTCATTAAGATTGTCGATTCAGCAGTGAATAAAATATAAAATAACCTGTGCAATACTGGGAGTTTTAAATTAAGTACAGTTGCTGCTTGTGAAAGACTTTTAGATAACATTGTAGCAACCCTGGGCAAAGGCCAAACCTTCACAGTTTGCGTTAATGTAAAACTTCTGATTGAGCCAACCATAAATCACCAATACAGTGGTGTAATGACACAGAAGTAGGAACAAAAGCCAGAGATGCTGGAATAGCAAGAGTCTTGAAAGTTGTTCTCAGCTGTATAAACGCAAAGAGGCTCACAGTTCTTATTTAATATGTCTTTCCACCCCCATTACGGTGATATTAATACCAGAAATTGTATCATCAATCTGCATTGTAGGTCAGAAAATCTCAAGATACATTTCACAATTTAAGTCAAAATACACTGTCTACATCGTGTACCTTTTTAGAAGTAAATACAATTTATCAATCTAATTCTGGTTTGTATCTTGTGTATTAAAGACAATTGTAAACCCATTCTGACTGCAGTCACAGTGCCTCTTCTATGGAAATACTTCCCTTTCTCCCTACTGCTTTTGCCACCACAGACAGCATGCTATTTACTGCCTTTACAAATGTAGTCCAGTAGACCACGGGTTGTACCTTTGTGATACCTGGGTATCACGCATACGGCAGTGCAACTTGTCACTTGGCAATCCCTGGCCACACAATCGTCCCCACAGACCCAATTTTGCCATGGCTCTCTGCAGCAAGTGGGGGAGCTGGGCATCTCAGAATGAATCCACGAAAGCCAGCGGCTTACCACGGTGTCATCTAAGCTGGGCAGGAAAAAGTGCAGATGAGGAGAAGTGGCTGCTAGGAAGGCCTCTGTTGCTATGAAGAATTCACAGCTCTGTTCTTTTGAAGTAAGGAACCAAAATCTTTTTCCTAGCAAAACATGGAACAGCAACAGCAGCCTTCTGCTTTTCACCTTGTGGCCCACCAGTTAAAGCACCAGGACATGTAAGACCAGAGTCCCTACCTCTCAAGTGAGTGATTTGGCTAGCCTTCATGCCAAATTCTGAGATGGGTTCACCTAGTTCTTGGTATTGCTATTAAATATTCAGTCACTCTTTCAAGCTCAGAGGAGAGCTCAGGTCAACAGCTCCAAGCTCCAGGTTATGTCTACTGGAGAACAGTCAACCCTGTCGTCCTCCTGTCCCGAAGAATTATACTGGAATGGAAAGTGATGTAGCTCCAGCAGAAGGGAGAAGGAGATCAGGACTCCATGTACAAAGAGGAGCGACAAATACAACATTGCCAATGGATGAGTGAATGAGGACATTAATTCAAGAACCTCTTAAAGTTAGACACATGCAAAACTTCCAAAATATGGAACTATCAGATAAAAAACTCAGCTGAAGAAAAACCTAATGGAAAAAGACTGTGTGGGTTTTTTCCGTACAATACGAAAATCTTTAAAAAGGTGTCCTGGTTTCGGCTGGGATAGAGTTAATTTTCTTCCTAGTAGTTGGTATAGTGCTGTGTTTTGGATTTAGTGTGAGAATAATGTTCATAACACACTGATGTTTTAGTTGTTGCTAAGTAGTGTTTACACTAGTCAAGGACTTTTCAGCTTCCCATGCTCTTCCAGGTGCACAAGAAGCTGGGAGGGAGCATAGCCAGGACAGCTGACCTAACTGGCCAATGGGGTATTCCATACCATATGACGTCATGCTCAGCTCATAAAGCTGAGGGAAGAAGAAGGAAGCGGGGGACGTTTGGAGTGATGGCGTTTGTCTTCCCAAGTAACCATGACCTGTGATGGAGCCCTGCTTTCCTCGGGATGGCTGAACCCCTGCCTGCCGATGGGAAGTAGTGAATGAATTCCTTGTTTTGCTTTGCTTGCGTGCACGGCTTTGGCTTTACCCACTAAACTGTCTTTATCTCAACCCATGAGTTTTCTCACTTTTACCCTTCCGATTCTCTCCCCCATCCCACTGTGGGGGAGTGAGCGAGTGGGTGCTGAGTTGCTGGCTGGGGTTAAACCACGACAGTCCTTTCTGGCACCCAACGTGAACAAAGGGACAACTTGAGGTCCTTTAATAAGCACAACTGGATATTTTTTTAGGGAAAAATTGCTTCCTACTGAAGTTTTCCCTTAAGCAAAAAATGCAGGTGAAGACCTGCCTCCAAGTCTTCCACTGTCTATTTTCTTTTTTACTTTTGCTTTTACCACAAAGTAAAGTTGCTTTATTTCTAATCTCTCTCGCCATTTGCAACAGTAAGGGCCTATACAAAGGACACTAAGCATTTGTCTCCACAAGGCAAAGCATAAGAATGAAACCAGTTACATATGCAGTTCTGCAGAACTTACAAAATACGAGAGGAATAATATCCTCCCCACTCCTCTTGTTCTAATCATCTTTTGTACTATTCATAAACAGAAGAAGAAAGGTGTTTTTAGAGTGTGTTATACTTAGCCCACTGGTGTATCGATAAGCTGAGCTTTCTCTTGTTTCTAGTAACCGAAGAGTTACTCACATTAAATAGCCAGTTTCAGGCTTCTGCATTTCAGGATTTGATCCCAGGTCAGCATCAGGGAAAAGCTCCATTAACTGCAGAAGGCTATTGATCAAGTTATAAATCAGTCTCTTCAGAAGCTGTCTTACTATGAGGGTTGTGAGGCATTTTTGTAACAAGACAGGCAAGTGCTGGATTTGCAGGGCAATATAAAAGTTTTGATTCCCATAAGTGTCAGTCAAACTTGTAACCAAAACACTTTAATAGAATAGAAGTATTATTAGTAATCATCTATTTAATATTACATTTCTAACCTGAGTGGCTAATGACAAAATTATCAGAATCTATTATATGAAGTTTACAATATCAGTGCAAAATGAATGGCTGTTAAAAATAAAAATTGAAATTTCTCTTAGAAAAACTATGGCTTATTCAAAGTATTCATTCTTATCGATTATCGTTTGACATGTGAATATCTTTTAAAAGTCAATACAGCCACTGTTGATTACCTCTGCTAAACTGGGATTTGATTTATTGCAAATACTGTATCAGAGAGAAAAACTCTGTCAGCAAAAAGATTATTGCTAAATGTTCTTATAATCGGGCTGGTTTTCTGTTTTCACATAAATTGCTGTTTATTGTCACAAAAGAAGTCCTACAATATTCCCTCATTCCAGAGATGATTGCAGTGGCAAGGACTTTCAGTATTATTCTGTTCCTCTGAAAGGAGCCAAAGAATGATAGCCAATTCAAATCCAGGCTGTGTATTTGGTACTGCACACAAAGTAATTTTAAGCTGTATAAACATTCTGGATTTAAAGGTGATATTGGAGTCATATTTCACAATGAAAAAGTAAGAGAGTGAATTCGTTATATAAGCCATAGGTCAGTCCTGTGGGTCAGTACTAGGCATTATTTTCAAGTACTAAGTAGTGTTTTCAACCTATTTGAAGGCCTAAATGGGATTTTATGTTCTTGCACTGGGTCTGATGGATTTCATTAAGGGCAAAGTTGTGGAGAAAGCTGCAGATAAAGAAAAGGTGAGTGAAAATTAGGTTGCAAGTGCTAGTACGGTGTGCATGTCTGCCTGTGTGAAGGCAGCAAGCAGGGGTATCTTCAGCACTGGAGCTGGAGAGTTGGGCAAGAAGGGCTTCGAAGGGTGCATTTGTGGTACCTGCCAGTTTGGCAATGCTGGAGCTGCTGGGGATGAGGGCCAATGGGGGCAGAAGATGCAGAAGGACTCTGAGAAGTTGTATGTGTGTGTTTGTATAGGCAAGGTGAGAAAGCAGAAAGGAGCGTGATGTGTCAGAGCAGATGTCATGAGCAGATTCTGGTGAAGGGTGGCACCTCTGGCAGCAACTGGCCCTGTATCATTCTGTCTACGACCTATAAAAATAAATTTATATTCAGCTTCAAGACTCAACATAGGATTTTAGCAACCCAGGATTTTAGCCTGATTCCTAACTTCTTAGGATTTCCTTCTAAATGACAGAAACAGATTTTTGAAAGCCCAAACCTGATTTAATGAACCTTGGGAACAAATGCAAGCACAGTTTGTAGGTTTGCAAGGTCTAAAATTCAGACCACAAATTTCAAGAACCCAAGGACAGCTACGAGGATAATTATATCTACCTGATACAAAGGAAGACCCAACAACCGTGAGAATGGGTTGTATCTGGAAGTGTCTAAAGGCCAGGGGAGGTGTGTGGGAACTGAAGAGCCAGAGAACAGAGCAATGGAGAATTCTCCCACCAAAACCATTTTCTGTTCTACCTCTTTGGGGAATGTTAGACTTTTTCCACACACAAATGCCGGACACACAGAAGATATTGTCTGGCATCAAGGGAAAGCAGGTTCTGAGATGCTGGAATCCAGCTGCCACTCCACTCGTGCCAGGTGAAAAAAAAAAAAAAAAAAAAAAAAAAAAAATTAAAGGCAAATTCTCTTTCTCCACGTCTGCATTCACATTAGGAGTCAGGGAAGACAGGATAAGGGGAGGAGGGGACAGTATTTGGAATCCTGGGAACTCAGAGTAGGTGTCTGCTGAGGGCTGTAAACCAAAGACTAACAATTAAAGCAATTGAGATTATGTGATACCCTGAAAGAGGCAAAGCTTCTGCAATGCCAGGTAGGTAAAAATAGGCACTGTTTTCAAACTATGTGGTGCATTTATCTGAGTCTCCACTTGTCTGCTTCAGGATGCCATCTGATTAAAGACAGTCTGTGCAGCACAGCCAGCTGAGGTAGTGTGTGCTGGATCCCACTGAATTTGGTATTTGAGGAAAAATAATCCCAAAATTCACATTTGTCCTGGGAAGAACACATAGATGACAAGCACTCTCTGATGTGCCATCAGGACTCAGTGGGACATTAAAAAATGTCAGTGACTTTAAAAACGAGAAGAGCTTCCTGAATATTCATTAAATAAATATCTTCAGATCAGTTAGCTGGTACAGGAGAGGGTGTGACTGAATCAGATCATTAAAAACAAACATGCACAGACACAACCACATTCAGCAACTATGGCATCTCATGCACTTTTTCCACTCATTGTCAGGGCCATGAGTGCACCAACAGGCTCCTATTGCCCTGATCAGCCTGTGACCATCCTTCTCTGCCAACCCCCTTGCAACTCCTTCCCCAAGCTGAGGGGCTTAGCTGCCTGCTGCCGACCTTGGCCTTGCCTTGCCAACCTGATGTCTGAGCTGGGTGGTGGTCCTGCCCCACCAGCACGGACCTATGGGGTGATGGCTGGACTGCTGGCTGAACCCTGTACTGCCACTGGGCAGCTTGGCTCATCTTGTGTGGGTACTTGTTGTGGGCCCTCTGTGCCTACAGCTAAGCGAGCTGGGAGCATTTAACAGTGAAAAGTAAGAGAAGTGCCAATTTTGAAATGATTTCTAAAGCCAGCTGTTCTTTGCTCACCTAGTAGAAGAGCTAGGCACATGAGCATCTTTTCCTCTGGATAAATCTCTARGAGTGTGTTGGTCTTGTGACAACGTCAAGGAGCGTCGGCTAATGCCTGTCTCTGCTTGATCCGTCCCTTGACCTGATGAGGGGTCCCCCCAGTGATATTTGGCCTTGCTATAAAAACATGTCTATTCCTCCCTTCTTCTGCCAATAGCTTTTTATGTAGGTCTTTGCATCTTCTTAAAAGACAAGCTTTCTTATTTTTGTTCTAGGGTAGTTTTTTACTTGCCATTTACTGAGTCCCCTGCAACAGAGTATGTACTTTAAATTGTGTTGTTATTAGCATTGTCCCAAAGAGCTTTATCTGAACCTGTGACAACAGGTATTGACCTTGCTTTGCAGCCCTGTGGTATAGGGCTGAGAGCATCATGTAAGCCAAGGTACTTGATGAAACAGCAATTTCAAAATATAAAGCACAATTTAGAAGTCGTATGACAGGCAGACACCACTAACTGTCATCCATCCGTTGTACGTATGCAAAGGTGTACCTTTTCATGGTGGTAGCTATGGCTATTTATTGGGTTTGGGTATTGATGCTTGGGGATTATTCAGGATGTATGAAATGGTACTTTCTGTCTGGTTCTGTATATTTCATTTGTAATGATCAGCTATTAAAGTTTTTAAATAGGGCACGTCTATGGTGTTTTCTATTTCTGATGAATTATCTTGAACTTATTTATGCAAAGGCTCCTTTGGACTGCAAAAATCTCTCAGGGTAAAGGCATCTAAGGAAGARCACAAATAGGACTTGTATGATGCAAAGAAGTTTTCAAGTAAATGAAAATCAGATTGAGTAGCTACAAGGTCTTTGTGTTTATCTAGCAGTGCGAAAAAACTGAGTGGTTTAAAAAGAATGAATAGACTTTCCCTGGGGGAGAAAAGTGCAAGCAACACAACAGCTCACTCCATGAGCTTTACTGGTGGATTCCTTCATGATTTTCTTTTTTGTTTTTGTTTTTGTTTTTGTTTTCCTGACCACTCTTCCCTTGGCTGATTTGCAGTTTTAAAATTTAGGAATTTTCTCCTTACATGCAGTTCCTTCTTTTTTCACAGCTCAGTGCCAGGTGGCTTAGTATTCCCTCTACTTTAATTATCTTTGCCAGCCTTATTTGACATGGTAGCAAGAGAAGTGCTCTTGCTATAGTATCTGAGTATCTTGCCAGATGGCAACAAGGGAATTCTTCAGCACTTGTGAATTAGTTTGATATCACCTGACAGTGAGAGCTTACTTAGGGTGTAAGATAAAGGTTCATGACCACAGCACCGGTGCAGTGATTCCTGCTGTGTATTCCATGTAATCACCATATGCAGTAGATATTTATCTGGTTGTGTTTGTATCTTAGCATGAAATTCAAAGATATCCTCAAGAAAAAGCTGAAGACCTCTTCCAGATGGCAATTAAAACTTTCTCTGGTTGCCAGATTATTGTAAAAGAGGATAGTCTTCTTGCAAGAGTAAAGCACACCACTGTGGCAATGCTTTAAGCCATTGCTGGTTCAAGGCAAGAGATGACAACATTTCTCATGTTGCTTAGATTTCAGAAATACAGTCTTTGTGACAGCTGGCTTCCTATTTGTGTACCTCTGAAATTGCCCTAGATTAACATAAAGGTTATTTAGATATCTGAAAAAGGTTTGGAAAGACTGAAAGAATATCAAATAGCAGAACTCTGCTGAGTACTAAATCTAGTCATTTTGTGGTGAAAATGACTACCAAGAAGGGGCTTACGCCAATGCTGGAGGAACAGCAGTATGTTGCTATGTGGTCCGTGTGACCTCTCTTCATTATAGCTAGAACACTGCTGAAAAGGAGCTAAAAAAGGCATCCCTGAACTGGACACAGGTAGGTAACGCTGCAGCAGCTCTCATAATATATATGATCAACACACAATTTAGTGGGAAGTAATAGTGTCATAAACCAACAGAAAAGTGTAAGTCAGAAGCAAAAAAAGATGTTAGGGTTTTGAATCCATCTCCTGCTAGTGGAGGACTGCTCCCTGCAGTACATTTTCTCATACTTTGCCTAGTCTGCTTTTAAATGCTCTGTGTAATAGTAGTTTCCACAATTTCCCTTGGGAGGAAGAGATGATGTTTAGTATGTTTCTTTGTCAGGAAGCTGCCGTTGGTATCCTGCCTGCTTCCCTGTTCTTAACTCCATCTCATTACTCTGAATGATTCCCTGCGCAGCACTCTGAACAACGCTGCTCTTCCTTTCTGTCCTGAGTCTGCAAAGGGATGCCAGCTGGTGGGGCCTTTATGGGCTCCTGCACAGCTCAGAGGGGCCACACACAGTCCCAGAGGCTAGTTGGCGGGAACAGGTATCTCTGGGGAGCAGCCCGAAGTTGAGGGGTGTCCTATACCCATAGCGTCCTAGGGACAGCCCCAGCACAGTCTCCCTCTTCGGGCAGCTTTAGTGTAAATATGCCACAGATCTTCCATGACAGAACCTGGCATCTCTTTTTTGACCACCTGTAGCCCCCGTGGCATGGCTGTAAAGGAGATGGGATACCTGTAGGCAGCAGCTGCTGTCTCCCTTCACCAAAGATTGTCCACGCAGTAGGAAACAGCAGCTTTGGGGGTTCCCTAATTCTCAAACTTTTTGGATAGGGCTACTTCAGTAAATAGGCATGTACCACACCACAGCTGCCTCTTTATCCTACTCATTCACATTTACTTACATGCTCATGGCAGGCAGTCACAAAATTATCTTAAATTTTGTCTCTGAGACATACTGTACAGTCCCAGGTGGGTTGTGTCCTGCCTCCCTCCCTCCATTTTGGGAATCCTTGCTCCATAGCATAGGGCATACTCAAGGTTTTCCAATGTACCAGTTAGTTTTCCCGAGTCCTGGCCCTGGGTTTGCTTCTGACAGTAAATACTGTTGACGTTCAGTAAATCTGGCCTTGAAGATACCTCAAACTATCGTATAAATACAGCCAGAGAGTCTATTCTATGCAAATCCAGGTCCATGTGCAAACTCAGGGTTTTATTTTTCACATCTTTCATGTATTTGTTGAATGAGGGCCCCTTCTCAGCCATCTGCCGGCCAAAATATATGGGCCATATGCACAACTCGTTTTTCTACCTAAAAACACAGCTGACAATCTGACCCATACCTTTGACATTGTTTCTTCCCAGTTAGTTTCCACAACCTCCTGAYAGGGTTGTTTTGGGTTTTGGGTTTTTTTTAGTTGTTTGAATAAACTCCAGTTTGCCAACAACTTTCTGCTACTGTGATGCCTTTGGGAGAATAGATATGTCATGGTGGCTCCAGTAGGTTCAGCTCAACACTGCTATTGGGTTTTGCACTCATAAACATGGCGGGGCAGAAGCAGCAATAGCAATAATAGGAAAAACATACTGTCAGCTCACTCATCTTAATAAGAACTGGGCACATACTAAAAAGAGCATAGGAAATATATTTTTCCCTGCTCCACATTAACCATTTACTCACTTGAATGAGACTTCTATAAAAATGTCTTTGTCCTGTGCAAAGGAAGAGATCTGTTTATCAAGACACTGTCAACATCTTAATATGGCTGACTCGGTAACTCTTCTTGCATGCGTATTTAGCAGTTCTTGATGCAAACTCAGGATGGCGTCACTCTAGGGCTTTCTCTCCTATTCATACCATCCCTTCCAATGAGCTCCATGCCTGCATACACAGATATTTTAAAGATTTGGTGTTTGGTACTTGAGTGTTATACACCAACTCCTGGTTCAACTTATGGCTGACTCACCTGAGAAATTTGCATTCCTGAGAAACTTTTAGACTACAGGGATTTGTATCCATAACAGAAGAGAACTTTTATATGTGCGTGTTTGCAACATTTTGCTCTGCTAAACTACCAGCCCAAAATATTCACTAAAGCTTTAGTGACTCTTCATTACAAAAATTGCTATCCAGTCCTGAGAATACATTACTGATGTTAGTGGGTGGGTCATGACCCAACAGCAGATTAATAATGTTTTATTATTACTATTATTCACAGTGTTTCCAAAAGAATAACATAGTTCTGCTTACACTTTGAAAAAAATAAATGGGATTTTTCAAAAATTCACCAACAGTTGAGCAAAGGTTGCTTCTAGCAGATTCATTCTGCAGCTGGGAGAAGACTTACCAAATGGTAATCATGGAGCTTACTGCAGAGTCATGTATAAAGTTTAGACATTGTTTGAATTTTATGAGAATTTATCCAGTTCAAATAACGTATTCTATTTATACATCTTTTTTCCCTACGTTGTTGTTATTATAAGAAACAGCAAGATTTCTGAAGGAATAAAATAGGCATCATTAGATTTTAATTACAATCAATTGGTAAGGTCGCTAGCAAAGGCATTTATCAGCTGAGAAATAAAGAGTGCCTTTGAAATATTAAGAAAAATACTAAACATGTGGCTGAATGATTAACTACTATTGAAAGTGTCTAATTTCACTAATTCTACCATTGTGCTCAAAATCTTTCTCTTTATGGTGAAAATGTATGTCTCAATGCAGGAATAGCGTAATAAACTTTGCTGAGAAATGAGAATCATATAGTAACTTCAAGTATATAGCAAACAACCATGCCAAGTTAACATATATTCCTCGATTTGTGAAGTTACAAAAAGAGTAGAGAAGAAGTTATCAAAAACGTAGACAAAGTCAATAGTTTTGAAGTCTGCACTTTAGAAGTTTTAATATGAACATTGGTACACATTGAAATCAAATTGCACTCGAATGAAAGCAAACTTGGAACAAATATTTTGAAATAATTTGTTTTCCAAAACAAGCACTACTGTTTGTATCATTCTTACCTGCAGAGGTTTTCACAATTTCTGAAGTATTTCTGAGACCCATAAAGTCAAACTGATAGAGTCTCCAAGACTTCTGGTCAGCAGCCTCCACTGAGTTTTTCCTCCATCTGTAAATCATTTCCTCTTTAGGGTAGCCATCTAGAAATTAAAAGAAGAAAAAAAATATATAAAAATATATTGAATTTCATAAAAAAGGAAACAAAACAGTATCTGTTCACTGATTTAGAGCTATTTGGGAATACCTAAATTTCTGATCTGATGCTTTCTCAGTGAGTTTGGTGCTATGATTCAGCTAAAGAGTTGTATGGCACACAAAAACAGAGTCATAATACTGGCAAAACTATGATCTTTCACAATCGTTGTTTTTTTCCAATGGAGAAAATTTCTGATTGGTTCTATCAGAATTAGATCTCTTCAGAGATGCAGTTGATTGTACTAATTTGAGGTCCAGGCACAGAAGTATACTACTTTACATATGCTCTGAAGAAGCTGTGCAAACCGTTAGAATGTAAAAAAAGGGGGGGGTGTCAGTGTAGGATGTAAACAGTTGAAAAGGACAGATTGTTTTAAAAGTCACAATAATTCTCATGTAGTGTGTGCTACTGTACTTCTGAAATGAGCTCAATACAGTGCAAAAAAGCAAATTTTTAAATAGTATGGGATTTTAAAAGTCATTATGCCATCATATTTCTTCTAAAGGCTGTGGTATTTAATGAGACATCACCTGATCTCTACAGCTGAAATAGCTTCTGAAAGTCTTCCTTTATCAATTTAGCATTTAGTAGTCATAATTAATCCTCATGCCAATATTTAATTTCCTTTTTGTTAAAGAATGGCTTTTTCCAATAAAAGTCCAACAACAGATCTTCAACCAGCCGAAACCATAATAATAGACCATCTAGAAAACAACAGCACGCCCATGCTAGTTAAAACTAGATTGTTCTCTAATGCATAATACAATAAATGCCTATTCATCTAATAACTAATATAGTAGATGCAGATTACAAGGCAAATTAAAAGCCTAACAACAACAATAGCCAGTTAATGTAACTGTCTCAGCTGTAATTGAATACAGATAAATTTTGATATTTGCGTTACAAAACAACTTCTCTGGTCATGGTGCTATTTTCTTGATGGTTTCCTCCTGTAAGTGTCGTCTTCATCTTGTTTAAGGTTCCACCCTGCTGGGGCACTGCTTTAAGTTGTGCATGGCCCTATTTATCCCTCTCACTAACACAGCATGAAAAGTACCCACCAGTCCCTCAGTTCTAATCTGTAGAAAATGACTATGTGTTAATTCAAAATGCCACGTTCATCTATTTCCCATCAATGTAAATAAAGAAATAACCCATGAAGGACCCGACTGAGTAACAAACACAAGCGCTGCCGTTCTCCATGAGAACTCTTGCTGCCAAGCAGATTTCACTGCCAATTCTGCTGTGCCAGTCTTTGAGATTGATGTAAAGGTTAGGGGTTTTTGGCTGGCAGATTATGTCAGAGGATGCAGAGGTACAGTGAAAGAAGTCAAGCTTTGCAGGACCTCCGAGCCTTAGCCCTGCATCTTCTGAAATCTTCTCAAGCTTTGCTCCTATTTGACTGAGCCCTCTGATCACATTTCTGACCGAATAATGTCTCCCTCTCACAGAAAGCCCTACATTTAATCATACAATCATAGAATCATTTAGGTTGGAAAAGACCCTTAAGATCATCAAGTCCAACCGTTAACCTAACACTGCCAAGTCCACCACTAAACCATGTCCCTAAGTGCCACATCTACACATCTTTTAAATACCTCCAGGGGTGGTGACTCAACCACTTCCTTGGGCAGCCTGGTCCAATGCTTAATAACCCTTTCAGTGAAGAAATTTTTCCTAATAGCCAATCTAAACCTCCCCTGATGCAACTTGAGGCCATTTCCTCTCGTCCTATCGCTTGTTACTTGGGAGAAGAGATCGACACCCACCTCGCTACAACCTCTTTTCAGGTAGTTGTAGAGAGCGATAAGGTCTCCTCTGAGGCTAAACAGTCCCAGTTCCCTCAGCCGCTCCTCACAGGACTTGTGCTCTAGATCCTTCACCAGCTTCATTGCCCTTCTTTGGACACACTCCAGCACCTCAATGTCTTCCCTGTAGTGAGGGGTCCAAAACGGAACACAGTATTCGAGGTGCGGCCTCACCAGTACCGAGTACAGGGAGACGATCACTTCCCTACTCTTGCTGGCCACGCTATTTCTGCCTTGTGGTCTGGGTCCTAATCCTACCTTCTGATTTGCGTCCTGGTAATGGAGGAAAGGAAACCCTTGCCCTGTTGCACTCCCTAAACCAGCTCCCACTGCAGAACTTGTGGCCCCAAGTGCTAATTTGCAGATTTCTAGCAGGCAGTAGATGGGGCCCTTTTTCTCAGGTGAATTTAACCATAATCATTGCAAGTAAAAATGTTTCAAATATCATGGAAGTAACAAAGATTTTATTTTTTTAAATACATTATTTTAAATTGATCCAAAATGAACTTGTTACATTTTTTCCAAATTTTACTGAAAAAGTTGTGTCAATAAGTCTTGAATTCCATTTCTTCCTGATTTTTTGGCTTTTTTTTCATCCCATGGCCACCCCACCAAAAATCCATTACACTGTCAGCAAGCCTGAAAGCTTGCTACCATGTTATCCAAGGCATAGCTGTTTATCCTGGCATAAGCAGCATGTAGTCAGGAGCCTCTCATTGTCAGGATTTTTCCTGTATTTTTGACTAAGAAGAGACAGATTCAATTTCAGAATAACTACTTTCAGCATTATTCATCATCATTAAATAGTAAGCAACTGACTTCAGGAGACCGTCATGCCCTTTCAATAGTAGTCCCCTTAATTCACAGTCACTGACATCTGCTCTTACAATGGTTGGGTTACTTACATCAAAGGAGATAAGTACTAGTGATTCAATGGGAGTTGTTTCAACCTGTTAAATAACTGCTATTATGTTCTGCTCCAGTGCCAGGTGACTTCACTTTTCAATTCATTTAAAAGATATAATATTTCTTATGGAATAATGACACATCTACTTGGATGGCATATCACTCCTAGGATTCATTTAACTTACAGAATGGACTATTCATGATGGTTCTTCTTTCAGTGATATCCAATATTTCTTGTATACAGCCTAATTGCTTCTAGTCCTCTAAATGCTTCATTTTAGAAAATATCAGAACTGGAGACGACAGTACTTCCACAAGAAAATGCAACCTCTGCTGTTCAGCCTGCAACACAACTAAGAGTGTATTATCTATAGAAATGTCTGTTTTCCTTCACTTCCCCAGCATGACAAATGGCAGTAAATTACCTTAATTTCTTGACCTTGTGGCTTCAAGCCATCCATGCTGAACAGACTGCTATCAAGTGTATTTACCCTGTCAGGTTGCTCTAGGTTATGTAAGAATATCCATACTGCAGCAGGGCAAGGCTCCAGGAGGTCCTGGAGGTTTTCCAACGGGTGCCGGTAAGACAGCAAGGGGGATGGCATGGGAAGAAGACAACCATGACAACCAAGTGTGTGTTCTGTGTTACAGCCACCCAAATTCTGGCAACCTGCAACTCAGGAGCTTCTCAACCAAAGTCTGTGTCAACACATTCATTTTCCCTCCCATGAATTTACTCGATTGCCTTTAAATTCTCCTATTTTTCAGCCTGATGGTTATTTTGTAGGGTGTGCTGTGGCTTTCCACATCTTCTGCAGGTTTTAGATTTATATAGTACCATGTCAAAGACTTTTAGAGAGCACTTTGACCATTTGGCTTTTTGTAAGATTGATGCTATGTGCCTTTGTAAAATCAAGTCAAGAACAAATTTGGTTGAGCTTTAAGAGCCCAGTAGAAAGTATCCATGTAATACCTCCTGTTTACTTTCACCAAACATACTTAATGGCTTTTCCAGTTAACACGAAAGATTGGTACCTTTGTTGCTTTACTTATAAACATATACATTTTCAAAGTGTACCACTGACTTTAACTCCAATAATGTAAACATGGATAATCAATAAATGCACTTTTTGCCCATTTGGAGGTGAACCTATTATAACAGAAAGCCAAATTGTCATGACAACCTGTGAGATTCTGTGGATTTTGTTTTGTTTCCTTTTTTTTACCAGAATAATTGAACTCATGTTACCACATCTTCTCACATCACCACCATATAATTTATAACTATCAGGTTAAAAATATTTAAACTTCATTCTTCATGTTCATACTGCTTCACTTTCTAGGGAGACAGTAATTTGTGCAGAAGCCTCCACCAAACTGCTGGAAAAATGGTCAAGGCCAGAAACATCTCCAGGCTGGATGAGAGGCATATGCAATCACAAGATAGACGTGAGAATTGGTGTCAAGTGGCCCTGAAGCACATCTGCTACAGGAGTCAACACTGATGGAAAATCAGCAACTTCCACAATACAACCACTGATGTATCCATGCCTGTTAGTGCATACTGCCTCTCACCTTGGTTTCCCCGATGCTGTTGTTGGTCTGGGTATCTTAGATCAATGCTTGATTTCTTTGTTTCACCTTCTTTTCTGTGATAATGTAATAGGAAGTGAGTAGAGATGGGAAGAAGATAGCAGGAAGAGGGTCATGTCAAAAAAGACACAGACCACTTGAAGAACTAGTTTCTGTCTAAAAAACTTTCCTACTTTCCTTAGAAATGTTTCCAAGACATGGAAAGACAGAGAGGCATGGAAAAAACCCAACCTCTTTCATCTCTTCAGACATATTTTTCCCCCTCTGTGGAATCAGTTTATTTTACTGCTGGTTCCCCACACTTTGTATTCACATGTAACACAGGCAGACCCAGCTTGTAGCAGAAGGAATAATGCAACAAGGAAGCTCATCTCTCCTTCCTAGCCTTGGAAACATTTGTATGCTCAGAGCATGTGTTGAGGAGTTAATGCAAGCAGCAGCAAAGCTGAAAATGTGGGGGAAGCAGGCAAGAAAGGATCGGTTCAGTTAAGTATCTGCCAGGGTGCTGATGCTTGTGACAGGAGTATATATTTGAAAGACATAGCTGGATTCTGGGAAGGTTCTGTTTCTCCAGGGGTGTTAGATATACACTCATAGTCAGGAGAAAGCATGATCTGAAAGACAAGCTGTTGCTATCAGCTAGTGGTCAGAGTTTACATCACGGGCATGGAGGGAGTGTGGTAGATTTGACTGCTGCCGATGAAGGTTGTCAGGAGAGGGAGGATGCCCTGACACAGTTACAGGCAGGCGATGAGCAGCCCTTTACACCTTACAGCCAGCTGCTTCCAGACACGCTTTGCTTCCTCGAATGTTACCATTAAACTCTTCTTCAGGCTAGTTGGGAGACCTCTGTCAACACAGCCTCAGCCAGAGGAAGAGGGAGACCCCTGTCAACTCAGCCCCAGCCAGACGACGATAATGAAGTCCGGAAAGGCACCTTTCTCTGGTACCGTGTTGTGGATGACAAATCATACGCTCCTACAGAAGCTGTCCGGGCTCTTCTTCTTGTTAGCAGTCTTTATAAATGCTTCTTTGTTGGCAAGCAAACTGCATTTTCAATCCAAACTTCTCAACATTTCGGAGGAAGAGGTTTCTCAGTGATCTGTTCCTGTGTCTGTCTGGTATTTGTTCTCAGAATGTGTGTGTGCTTTTAACTAGGAGAAACCTGGAAATTCCCCTATTAAAAATGATACTACCTTAGATTTCATGATTCTATGCACTTATTAAGCACAACTAGATGGCAGAAAGAGCAAAGTTTCAGTTCAACTAGTTTAAAATAAAACAAAACAAAAATTAGGGGGTATAGAAAATTTATTATGTCTTTTCAGGAGGAACCCATCAGGGTAGACTGAAACAGAAGGATGGAAAGAGAATGGAGACATTTAATTGTTTACTTAAGACCTGTGGAAAACAATACTCATACTTGTAATTGAATGCATATTGAGTTCTCTCTGTCCACAAATGAAGGTGACTAGCTTTTTTCTCACTGATTTAAAAAAAAAAAAGGAAAAAAAAAAAAAAGATGAGGCATTTTAAAAGGCAGCTATAATAAAAAAAAGATAAACGTGAATGCTGTAAAGATAGCTTTAAAACCTGAAGTGATTTATTTCAGCAGTTGTAGGTAATTGCACTTAGGTGATAACTACAGCAATTATAAACATTATTCTTTGCCCTGTTTGCTTGTGTTGGAAATTGACACCTTATTAACAGTACATCAGGAGAGAACCTGAACTAGAAAAAACTACTTCAGGACTTTCATTTTTCTCTGCAAAGCATTGGTATTGCAGAAAACTGAGGGTAAAATCTTCGCATTGTTCCATACAAAACAGAACGGGAGGTTGGGGTGAAGTATCCATTCTGCAAAAAACATGAACAAGAGTGCATATGGCTAGGCAAGGTTTCAGTATATGTCCTGAGTACACTGATCTATGCAAGAACACTCCTTAGAGAAGATACAGTTTATATCCAGTAAGCTAGGAGTGAGGTGAGCTCATGAAAAAAATCAACCCACATAACCATGACTGCAGAATAATGGATCTAATACTGCCCTGAAGTTAAAGGATACATCTCCCATTGAAGACAACAACGTTTTTCTACCTAAAAATGTGCTTTAATATGATTGTGATATCACTTTGGCTAAGAACTAGAGGATCCAGTCACCATCATCAACAGTAATGCTTAATTATCCTTTTACCCAGGACTAACTCCGTTTTTTGAGAGAAGTGCTAGAACGCTGAAGCAATTTACTGATACATTATATGGTAGCTTAGCTCTTGGGAGGCACTTGCGGCATCAGTGCATCTTTTGGGCCTTCAAAATAGAAAGGAAGAAGAGAGAAGTGTTGCTGTCAGAGAATTAAGTCCCAAAAGAAGGATTTTCTCTTAACCAGATCTTGTAGGAGGTGAACATTTTCCTCGTTTTTTGCTATTCATAGACAAATTGTATCTTGGCTCGGAGAAAACAGAGAAGAGTATAGAAAGGTGAAAATGAGAAGGGAAAGAAGGAAGGCAGAGAAGAATGAACAGGACTGGACTGAAATGAGAGTCAGAAGATGTTTTGAGATGTGGCATTTCCGTGTGCTCACTTTCTGAAAAAAAAAATCATAGTTTTCGTTTAAAATCTAACAGATACTTCTCATATAAGGGTGTTATAATTTTGTCACAAACAGCCCCAGTAGTGAAAAATACCTGTTCCAAGTATTGGATTCTAAAGGATAGGCAGAATAGCTTGAAATTACATTAAGAAGCTAAGGCAATTCTGTTGCATCATCATACCTTTGTACTCTGTCTTTATGCTCACCAAACAACTTTCCTTTTGATTCATTTGCAGTTGATACCAAGAGTGATTGTTTTTTTGAAAATGGTTATATTGTCATATATTGTCCCTATAATTACACTTTTCTATTGTCTTGCAAATGCCTTCACCTTTTCTGGAAAAAAAAATCAACAACAAAAACCCCCCCCAAAACCAGTTTCATATTATAGCCTGTCTTAATGTTTTGCTATGCATTTTTATTTATATACTTATTTTTACTGCTTACTAACAGTTTTATTTGGAAGGCAATTTTCAGAAGCCTCACATGCAGTAGTTGCTTTTGCCTATCTGCTTGCATTGCTCTGGCCAGCAGATTATCTCACAAATTATTCCACTGGTAATTAGAACACCTATAAACATTCGGATTCCTCTGATTTAGCTATATTGCATCCCCATTCCTAACATCATTAATGGTAAATGGGCTGATCTCACTCCTAGCTTACTGGATATAAATTGTATCTTCTCTAAGGAGCGTTCTTGCATAGATCAGTGTACTCAGGACATATACTGAAACCTTGCCTAGCCATATGCACTCTTGTTCATGTTTTTTGCAGAATGGATACTTCACCCCAACCTCCCGTTCTGTTTTGTATGGAACAATGTGAAGATTTTACCCTCAGTTTTCTGCAATACCAATGCCTTGCAGAGAAAAATGAAAGTCCTGAAGTAGTTTTTTCTAGTTCAGGTTCTCTCCTGATCTGAATGATTCTGGAACATGTACTCGTTCTATTCTCCACATATTTAGATGTTTTCTGCTTATAAACAAAGATGCCACTAAGAGACAGAATTTCATTTTCTAGCTCCCTGTACTGATTTTTCATTGCTAACATAGCTATTTCATAACGACCTCATGATGCTTCACTTTTGTGTGTCATTACAGACAAAGAATAGTCCAAGGCTTTATTTGTAATGTGGTTTAGATAATTTTTGATAATGTAGACCAAGTCTCACATTTCTACTGGCTGTGAGACTGCAGATGGTGATTCTAGGTAAGAGGAAATTTTCAGAAATGTATGGCAAAGAGGTGGCCTTCCAGAGTCTGCTGGGATCCTGTGCTGCTGCTTTGCCCTGCCCTAGATCTTATATACCATGGCCAGCTCTGCAGAGATGGGAGGCTTCACCTGAGCACTTGCTGTTCTTTGGAGGATTTGGGGTGAGATTCAATCAGCCAGCAGTCTCGCCTCTTCTCCCTTCTTTTACATGGACTTCATGTGGCCTACAACAATGACTGAATGATGCTGAGAATTCGAGAGCTATGTACTACTGCCGAGAGATTGGCCTCAGTATTGTACTGCTAAATATGTACATTGAGTTCTGTAATAGAAAACAAGCAGCACAAAATGAATATTTTAGCAGCTAAAGTTTTGTGTTTGGCTGAGTGCATGGACTCAAGTGAGAAGAGAAAAATCACTTCTCTTTACAGTTTGTAACTGACTATTGAAGAATATTAAGCTGCGTGCAAGATTTTCTCATGTCTATTTAAACATGGTTTTGGTGCTGATGTGCTGAGGGCAAATTTTGAGGTGCTTCCCAGGATTTTTGCTGAGATGTGCAAAGTCTGAGTGGCTGCATACTAAGTAGTATCTCAGGCAGATATAGGTGATGGCAATCACTCACAATTTTCTGTATAGAAGCTGACTCTTAGTTCAGCCTTATGAAAAAGAGGAAGCCAACATCATAACAATAGGGCAGATAAAAATTATTTGGACAAACCAGAGCAAGTCAAAGCTCCTGGCATCAGAATTTAAAACCAAACCTAGTTGGGGTTGCTTTGGACAAATTAGAAAACAAAGCTATAAAATAGCCAAAGCAGAACATAAACCTCTCAGTTTATTAAAGGAATATCTGTCAAATCTGCAATTCTTCAGTCTGCTGACATTTTCTATAGCCACGATGCAGCCTTCCTCTTCCATTCATTTAAACTGCGCTTATATTGAAGATGCTTAGTGACATAGCCCTTCTAAAGCAAGTGTTTAAATTCCTTATGACTAGGATGGACAGCAGTGCCACCAAAAGATGCTGGCCAACTGAGTTCAAACACCCCAGCGGGAGTGGAATACCATTCTCTAGAGGACTTTAAAATCAAAGATCTTTAACACAGCTCCAGTAGTTAAATTTAATTTTAATTAAATTGAATTAAAAATAGCCTTTAAATGCTCAGTATCAACTTCAACTGTACTGGATATTACAAGATAACATAATCTTGCCTTTACCCATTTAATGGCAATAATTAACTGTATCCTCTGTGTAGGACTACTAAGATTTCCTTAAGAATATCCTGATGAGAAAGATAACATTGTTTACCTCATCCATTGCTTTGTTAGACAAAGTGCTGAGAAAATGTGTTTTGGCTCATCTGAAAACATATAATGAACAAGCAGAGATTCCGATGGAGACTCAGAGCTCTAGTAAAGTAAACAACACGGCCATAAATAGCCCAGGAAATGAAAGAAAATGCACCTGTAAAGTTTTTTAGTCCATGCAGGTGGGGAGGAATGGAGACAACATAATTTACTTACAGGTTTCTTCCTTTCATTGACAAGTAATCTATCCAAGCTTTTTATTTCAACACTTGATATGAAGATTTTTTTAACACTGAGAACTCATTTTGTGTTTCTCACATGGACATGACAGTATTTAAAGATTATGCTAAACATGCTTAATCCTTATCTTCCAACTGCTACTCAATAATTAGTAAGTATATGTTAAGTATGAGTGCAACTAAAAGAGGGGTATCCATTAGCAGTAAAATAATACAATGTTATGATCAGAAGTATACTATTATCAACATGTAAATATAAGTAAATAAGCTATTTGTTGTACACAGTATATAAAAAAGAACTGGCAAGGAATAGCCTGCATTTCTAAAGACAGGCAAAAAGACTTTGTATTCTCATACAAAATAATAATAATAATGATAATTGAGTAAGCATAGATTTAAAAAGTACATTCACAACTTGAAGGTAGCAGTTACAATGAAATAGTAATAGCATCCACAGAAGTATTAGCATCCACCTATTTATCAGTGCCCAGCTTCTTAGGCTAGAAATACACTACAACCTATCCACATTGTCCCATGTACAGAAATCTTCTGTCCAATTTCAACTACAGAAGTCATTGTAGCTATATATTCAGCTTACATAGTCCATAGGGTTTGTGTCTAGCCTGAACTGTACATTTTCAGACCCAAGAAAATGAAAATTTAGGTATCAACAATGCTTTTTCCGAATTGCCATGAAACCCATTTCAGGCTTCACAGGAGTTACACCAGCAAAGCTTGTGGGTTTACAGAAGCCATCAGAAATGTGCTATGCTCAGTCAACATGGCATTAGTGGAAGCAGGTTATGAATTAAATATTTCCATACAAGATTATTATGACTTTTTTACAGGTCTTCTCAGAATGCATCACGAATGGATAATAAAAGGTAAAACACCAGAACACTCAAAACTGAAAACACAGTGTCTTTTTTTGAGTACTGCCATTTCATAGAATAAAATAACAGTTTGCAACATAAACTCAAAACTAAGCAGAAAATTTCATAAGGCCTGAGATTAAGCAGGGTTAGCTTTTAAAAGATTTGTGAAATAGTGTTGCTGCTGTTGAAAAAAAAAGCCCATACAAACATTTTTTTGTTGAAAGACTCATTTCTCTGTTTTACATCACAGTGTAGCTTAACATATGAACTGACATTGGAAAACCAAAATTAGTTATTTATGACCAGGTTCTTCTAGTCAGTTTTTTTCAGTCTATCAGCTATTCACAAAGAAATGAGTGGTATCTGCTTATTCATGTAGTTATTATCATTCTGTATGTAGATTTTTGTCATTTACACACATTTATAGCCATTGGCACACACACTAAAATTCACACACACAAAAAAGTTTTTATAGCTCTGTAAAGTAAAGCAAGAAAGAGATTTCTATTTTTTGTAATATTTTGCTAGTTTTCAATTTAACTCCCTAGGACTTGTCTGCACCTTATTGGCATAGCATGCAAGACTAGGTAACCAAAAATAAATGTTAACATACTTTTTTGTGTCTCATGTTACAAAAAGAGTAGTTCCTGAAAAGGTCATGGCTAAGATATAATCTCCCTGTTCTTAATAACAGCTCATCAGAAATTATCTGACGAAATGAAGTTTCAAATGAACAGGACACTTTGTTGAATCTGACATATTTATAGTCACACTCAATTAAACTAGTGAGAGCACTGCACTGTTTTCATTTAAACATCAGCAGCAGTGTTATGATGAATTGGTAAATACATTAATTTTGCATTCACTAAATTTGGCCCTCCTCTTCTCTGGAAGCATTTATCAATGCCTTGGTTTGTCATTTACTTTCCAAGCATCTCAGGGCTGTCGCTTCTCCAGTTAATGCCTTTTTTTCCCCCCAAAAAAGTATTGTAGTATTTGGATCTCATTTGCTCTCAGGATATTGCTGATGGAAATTAGCTGATGCTCCTGTGTAGCACACCAGCCCAAGTATTCTTCATGTCYTTTTCTCACCTTTTGAGGTACATGTATTGATCACAGCGATCTTTCTGTGATGTGTCTGTGTATCTCAATGCCTTAATCTCTTGTCCAGGTATGTTATTTCAAGCACATGAAGCTATTATTTTGCTTAGCTTTACTTTAGCTCAGCTAAAACATTCTTTCTAAAGCTTCTGAGGAGTCATGCTCTTTTACTGTTCTCCCCAGATACCCACAGTGACCGTAAATTTCAGTATCTTACAGTACACAAAAGGGTAAATCCTGAGTCTCCTGGTAGTTTCTCTCTCAATTTCTGGTCCCAGACACTAATCATGATCTAAATCTCCTCAGACTATCAGTTATTGCTCTAAAATTGAAGAGCTGTGGCGGAAGTAAGGCTGAAGAAGCCAACTCACTAATATTTTTGCCTGATAAAACAAAGATATCAGATGTACTTCTCTCATGCATTTCAGTTTTCCTTGTGGTGCGGTATTCCTCAGCTCTTAGATTCATAGATAGCTTTGCCTGTAGTTAACTGAGAAGTATTAAGATCAAGTTCTCCAGTACCTTGTTTCAGAACAAGGTACTATCTGAAATAAATCTACGTACCAACTGTACATAGTTTTGTGCCCCTTCTTTTTTCGCTAAAGCTTTAAACCAGCAGTATTGTGCATCAGCACACAACACAACTGCCTCCAATAGCTCTGAATCCTCCAGAGGCTACGGCTCCCCCAAGTCCTTCCAGGGCATCAAGCAGCTGCCACCGCTCAAAAAACCCCAAATGTCGTGGCTACGAGGGTGCTCCAAGCTGCAGCCCTGGCAGCCTGGCAGCCCTGTCCCAGACAAAGGTGCTTTCCGGCCCCTGGCTGATTCACAGTGAAATTGCCTTTCCTGCAGCAGTTAAAATGGCAATGATGCCAGTTTCACAAAGCAGTTGCCAGGTTCTGTCAGAATCATTTGTTCTTGAAAAATGTGTGCCTGTGTTTCTGAAAGAAATACTATCTGTATATCCAGCTCATGGAAAATCGTTTTTAAAAAATGTTTTTTGTGTGTTTATGTTTAGAAAAAAAAAATCATTATGAAACAGTGAGACTCTTTGTGCACAATCCTATCTGTGAAAATTCTTTTTTTGGAATTTTTGGGAGAGGTCAAATTTCAGTTTCTTTCCAAGTTCCCCATTGTTCTGCACTCATATCCTAGCACCAGTCTGAACACTGTTCTCCTGAAAAGTGCACGGCTGCCATTTCACAGCTATTCCAGGCCCTGTATAAATCATACTGACAACTATTTAAAAAACAAAACCAAAAAAATCCCCAGTCAGAAAATCAGACCCTCAGCAGTTTTTGCTTCATGTGTCCCTGGGCCAAGTTACAGTAATTAAATCTTTTTTAGCTTGGTTTGCTTAGGAAATGAGGCTTATGTAATTATATTCATTGTCTTTGTTTATGTGCATGTTATCTGTCCTTGCTTCAATAACTTTTGCACCCATTCACCAATTTCATTGAAATTTGATGGAAGAAGGTAAGCTTCAGATATTATAAATTCTGTAAAAAGAAGCTCCCAAACAGGGGAGACATTTCTTAATAATGCCCCCCAAGGACGAAAAGGCTGCAATCTTACTAAGGATCAGAGAAATGCCACAGGCACTCATCCTCAAGTCATATGCCCTTGGGATATTGGCCTTCATTAGTTTCACTGTTCCTGCAATCAAAAATGCTGCTGATGCCAGGAACACTGCACTACTCTGCTGGGTTGAGAGGACTGGTCCCACAAAAAAGCACCTGCTCTTAAAAACAGATAAGTGGGTTCATCCAGTCCTAACGCCACACGCGTTGCAGAGCTCAGAGTCTCAACTTTGAGTCTCAACAGGTCTCCTGACATTGTCTGTAGTATATAATTTCCATTGTGTTGCCTTCATCACATATTTCTCCAGCAGCGCTACTTATTTTAGCATCCCTCCCAAAAGATTTTCCCTACTACCACCCAGTGATTTGGCAGATGCTATATTTAATTGGGCCTTAGACTGCTCAGATGGCTTTGCCCAAGGACACTGACAAGTAGGGAATCTCATCCTTCAGCCTACCAGCAGGTGAAAACCTGTCATCAAGGAGGCTTCCTGGATACTGCTTTCTGCTTCTCAGCAAGCATAGGTTTTTCAGCTGTAAAGGCTGACTTAGCCGTGACATGTTGTTGTTTCATGCCAATTACATTCGTTTGAAGATGATTCAAAATGTGCCACAACCAGATCACCACTGACACTGAGTCTTCTCCATTCACATTACCTAAACCCTTTTGGGCTTCTATCTTTCTCTTAAATTTTAGTCCTCGATTTTCTTTCCAGCCTATAGCATTGCCTTTCCTTGAAAGTATTTTGGAAGAGGTATATGTTGTAATTGTCTCCTTTTTCCCCATCTGTCCCCTACTCTTTCTGGATATTTAAAACCCCACTGAAAGCAATCTTCATTCTGTTTGCCCGTTCACTGAGGACAGATTGCTGAAGATACTAGAGGCAGCTGTCGTTCAAAATGTGGCCAGGATGGGAAGCCCAGCTCCAAAACACACAGCCCGTGTCCCAGGGGCAAGAGTCCTCACAGAAGCACGAGGTAAAGTGATTCAAATGCAAGGGGCTCAGATGGTTGGTCTAAGTCTTTAAGTCTTGTACAAGCTTTCCAAGGCTCTGGCACGGGCAGAAGGGTCAGCAGAAACAAGCACACTGCTGCCCCAGACAGCAGACTACTGCTGACTTGGTTGTCTTAGTGCTGCCTCTCCTTGCTTGTCAGGAGCAGGCTTTTAAAGCAGGGAAATCAAGATGGCAAGAATTAATGCACGAGTGAAAGAGGAGAGCAAGGAGAGTCCTACAGCCCAAAATATGCTCTTTGACTTATACTTTGCATGCCAGAACAAACAGAAGAATATAAGGTGAGATGGGCACAGGGGGCAGTCTTTCTTTTCTCTTTGGCAGTGAACCCCACTGAAAAAGGAACAGGGTAAAGTTCAAGCTGGAATCTGAATATGTTGAAAACCTGTGAGCATCTATTACAAGATTTCCAGATCAAGAAAGGATTAAATTTTGTGGAAGTAAGAGCTCCCTTTCTCGAATGATAGGCCAGAAGCTGTTATTTGGGCTCAACTCTAGTAACAATAAAAATCATGTTTCTCAGCTAAAGAAAGGAGAAGCAGCTCAGCCGCCCACTCATTACAGCACTGTATCTAGTTGTACAAGACTCCCTCTCCTAATTGTCAACAGTTTCCTATTTCCTTTGAAAGGGGTCACCAAAGTCCAGGGCTGCTTGCACAGGGTCCCCACACCTTGCACAGAAATTACACCATCTGTAATGAAACCATCTGTCTGTATGTGACAAATCCTGCTCCTTTCTGCAAAAAGTCTCCAATGTCTGTTAACTTGGCAGCCTAAATAAACACATGCACAGAATAATAACTGTCCTGGCTTTTCAGCTGGTTTGGCAAAAGAAACTTTCAAAGGAAGGAAACAACAGTAACTGTAATGCTATCACACAGCAAAGCAAACAATGCGGCAGCCCTCCCAGCACTGAAGTAACCCTCCTTTCATCAATAAGGTTCAGTGGACTTCCATGAATGAGGTTGTGTGTTAGGTAAGGAGTGAAAATGGGGCTGAAGTCCACGCTCGCTACCAGCAGCACAGTTAGGCAAATTTGACTGGCATATGAACTAGTTGCTCCACCTCAGAAAACACAGAACTTTTCCCACGCTAGGCTAGGATGAAAAAGTATCATCTCCTGAAATCACCACCTCCACCTTGTATTTCTCTTTCTTGGTTTTTTTTAATCARTAGACATATATAACTTACACTCACCCTTCAGTTCACCACCCACCTATCTGGGTGCAAAGAATCAGAGAAATGGCATACTGAGGAACTAAATGAGAGAGAGAAATTTCCTCTGCCTTCTGTTGTGGTAGAGAGAAGGTGGGATGCTCACAATGCTTCATTTACCTTGGCAAGAACATGAGAGTGGCACCCGGTATTTTAAGTGTTTATTGGCACCTTTGTAAAACTTCAGTATTCTCCTCTCTCCCTGATCGCTCTATATACACTGCCATTTGCTCAGCAGTGCTTCCTATTGTGACACTTAACTATTTTGAACCTCTAAGCCATTGTATTATTAAAAGAAAAGTATATATTTCTCATGTTTCCAGAGATGCTAATTAGCATGCCAGAGATGCTAATTAGCTGCAGTGCTTCTCACTTCAGAACAGGATGGCACATGTGAGAGGACACTGTGCAAATGTCCTCCCTTTACATGAAAAGGCAGTCATAGCTTTTTTTCCTGGTGGTGCAGATGCTTTTGGTGCTTGGAGACCCCTTAAGCTGTTTCTCTTTAAAAAATGTCATCCAATCTCTGGGGAATTACTTTGGGCCTACATTTCTCCTAACCTTTTGATGAGATTAAGATACTAGTGAGAGTTATTTATAGGAGATCATAACGGCTACAGATGCTTTGAAGAGATCATTTCATAAGGCACATTTCCTTTATAACTGCACAGAAGTCAAGAGAATTTTAAGGGTGAAAATGCACTTTTTCAGACTCAGCATCTCATAATGAGCTGGCACCTGCTGCCCATCTGTGTTATAATGAAGTCAAGCAATGCCCTTCAAAACTGGGTAAATTTTGAAACTGAATTATGACATATGCAGAGGTAGATGTTGATCCTGCTGCATAAGCTGCCTAGCGGATTGCTTCAGCTGGGTGCTATGTGTAAGTGTAATATGAAGCACATTTTAACCACAAAAGGGACCTCAAAGTCTAACCCTTAATGTAGACTGCTTATAGCAGAGTTTGTATAAAACACGAGGAGATAAGGGCTGAAGGGAGAAATTCTTTCCAGTCAGCCAAATACTGCTAGATTTTCAATTAAAACCCTATTTAAAAAAAACCCAAAACCACCACCAACAAAAAAACCCTGGTGACTTTAAAGGCAGTGACTGACTTGACTGCCTGTTTTTATGTATCAGAGGAAATGTGTCTTTTGTGTACTCCTTGCATTCTTCCTAAATCCAATATATAATCAGAACACTTTCAGGAAAATGCAGCTGCAAAACTGAAGCTGTCCTGTGGCTGGAGCGCAGGGTATTTAACGGCTGAGTTAGGACTCCGGCAGTGATGATGCAGCTCATCCTCAGTAGATTTTTAAGACTTAGTTATGACTTTGTCATGAGATGCAAGGAAGGAAGCACGCAACCGTGCTATGCCACAGCCAGGGCTGGGAAGCCACCATGATCCAGTTCCCCGGTCTCTTTGGCTGAGGTGGCAGTCACACGTACTTCTGATTAAAATCCGCTGTTTCTGACACACCACTTCTGTTGGTGGGCAAGAAGGCAAAGTAAAGCCCTCACCCGCTACCTGTCCTTGGGGTGGAATACAGAAACGTGGCTACGCTGAGTTTGCTCCCCCTCCCCCTTCTTCCCTACTTGTGCAGGCAACTCGCACAGGAGCACAGGGAGCCTGACATCAGTATCAATTTGGATTACCAAGCAAATCACACACTCAGCCTCCATTTCCAGGGGCTGCAATAGATCCCCTATGTAGATACAGATGCTTGATGCAGAGGAAACCCACATGCCCATCAAAATTACACCATCATGATCCTTATGATTGGTGAAATATAAAAAATTCAGCTGAAGTTAAACTCTATGGTAGCTGATATTTATAACATACACGGCATGAGCACAGGCTTCTGAATTCCCTTCCATGGGTTTATAAGATGACCATTGCCAAGAAAAGAGTTAGTAGAACAGCAGTACTGAAGATATCCATGATACCAAATTAGTATAGCAACAAAAAAGTCCATAGACTACACGACAGACTTCTCTAATAATTTTTCTATATCCTTATGCCCTTCCACTGTACATAATTCTTTAATTTTTTACTTTAATTTGCATCTCACTAGATACCAATCTGGCCTACTGTGGTTTAAATAATAATAAAAGATAGCACTTTTGTAAATCTTCAAAATGTAGTGCTTTGCTTAAACAGATTGACACCTAGATTAGTATTCTGAGTCAAAAAGGTGCTCCTTTCTGTATTTTTGTCAATCTTTGCTTTTGAAAAAAAGGCGAGGTGGCAATGCAGAATCATGGTACTATATTCAGAAACTCCATTAAATTTGAAAGGATTATCATTGCTTGCATAACAGCTTGTTTCAATGAGATGTCAGATATTGTTTGAAATGAATAGCCTGCCATTATGGCTAGGTGTGATTCAAGCATTAAAGTTTCTAGGTGATCTGAGAGAGATTTCTTTTTTTCCCCTTGCAATGTGCCATTGGATTAACCACTTTTTAAGATGAGAGCACACTTCTATAATGGAGAAGCAGATATTTTGGGGGTGTATATAATCTATACAGCTCAAGGTCTGACTTTGCTCGAGTTTTCTCACATCTAGTGAGACGTGATATCTCAGAAGACTAGATGTCTCACATCTAGTCTCTGATGAGATATAACTGAGCCTGGGAGCCACACAGCAGAATGCCATGCCTGTTACGGCAGGGCTAAATACAATCGTCCTCGGGACAGAATGGCTTTTCTTCAAGACAATGCCAATCCCATTCAGCTCCAGTGTGTCTCTCCGAGTTTTCACGAAGGTTTACATTCTTATGCTCCTTCCCCAAAGAACAGATCTCACCAATGTGAGTGTTGCCGTTCAGCCACAGGGAATTATGCAGCTATTCCAGACCTTTTCCTCTAGGAGATTCAGGAGTGCAGCAGAAATGGAAGGCGTTTGAAATCCTTGTTGCCAAGCATCTTAATTCCTTTATCCATCTCACACCTACCCTACTACTCAGTGGTGATAATCTAAAACATCTCACTTACTGCAAGCTTAATTGGCATCTCTGATTCCTTGCAACAACTCTAATAATTGTCTGGTAGATCCCTGTCACTTCCTTGGTTCTGACCAGCAAAATGTTCACAGGGTGGAAGACTCTGAGTTATTCAAACAGCTTCCCAGGGTCTAAATTAAAGCTGTAACAACTCTAGGAAAAGACCAGGTGAGTTCAGTGAAAACCTTGCTGTCCAAAGGGCTGCAGCAGTCAGAAAATAAATATAAACCAAATTAAATGTTAGAACAAACAAGAATGGGAAAATCAGCCTGAAAATATAACAATTCCAGTACAACGTACACTGTCACCGGAAACACTGTGCTTGTCTCCAGCTGTCCTATTTAAAAAAATTGAGAATAGAGGGAGCTGAGAGATGAATGATGGGAATTGCTGGATTCAGAAACCACCTTTGTGTGAAGGGAGGCTGAAAAGTTTGGGACAGTTTATTTTAGGAAAAAAGACAAAGAGGTGTTGACAACAGCTTTCAAAATAATGAATGTTATCAAGAAGGTGGCACAAGTGCTTCTAGATGTGTCCCCACAGAATACAAAAAGGAGAGAGCTTGCTATTAAATTCAGAGGGCAGAAAATTAAAAAAAAAGGTACAATTATTTTTCAATGAAGTACACAATCAGACAATAAAGTTTATTGCCCATTGATGGTTATTATCAAAGCTATCATTAAAAAAACCTAAACAAGCCTACAGTTAAGACACCAGGACATATACATTAGGAATTTAAAAAATGAAATAGGGATTGGGAAAGAGAGAAACCCTCATTCCCTTTCAGGGCTTCTTGACCTGTACCCAAGAGCATCGGGAAGAAAGTTTCCTTCTTGGGAGCAGTGATGGGGTCACCCACAGGGAGAGGAAGGCAGAAGGGCTACCACAGCTGCTGCCAGGAAATCTACCAGTGTTGACGGATGCAGGCAGGGTCTTCCCCTCCTCACCAGATTGCCAGTTTTGGCAGCACCTTTCAGCTTGAGGTGCATAAAATAGCAGAAATTGATGGTCTTGTCCTTTTATCATCTGGTTAGCCTCTGACATGTCTCTGGCTGCTGCGTGATTAATCTGGGGAAGGTACAGATGCTCAATCTAGCAGAGCTCTCTGGCCCTGGAAATGATGCAGAGATAGCTGAGCCAGCTGCCAAAGAGCCACCCGGGCTCTGGGGACAGCCTGGTTTGGAGGTGCCCCAGCCTGGCAGCCAGGAGCAAAGGGGCACAAGAAGTCCATGGGAAGCCCTGGGCAGTGGGATGCTGCCGCAGGGGGGATCCCAGCATTTAACCCCTCTGAAGGGAGGCGGCACACATCGCATTGCCACAGCAGCTCCGCCTGGCAGCCCAAACCTTCCAAGGGAGAGAAGATTGCTATTGGTATTTCTGTTGTGTGTCTGTGGCAGCAACGACCAACAGATGTTCGCCATCTTCCAGGACTCTTCAGGAACTGTAATTTAAGGCAAAAGCAAGACAAAGAGCCAGCACAGATCACCTTGTGATCTGACTGGGGTTTTGGTCTCATTCAGACCTATGCAGAATCCACAAACTTCACATAGACAGCTTCCCAAATTAACAAAGTAATTTAATTTTCTCTTGCAGAGTTTCTCAGAAACTTCAGGTATGACCTGTTGCTAGAACATGATGCTGAAGTAGATGTAGGGTCCAGTCTGATCTAGCAATTTTTGTGTTTTTAACAACAGAGTACTTATGTTAATGAAATACTCTATTTCTGCTGTCCTTGCACACTCATGAGGTGTGAGCCAAAATAATTTTCTTTCTCGCAATATTAAGTAGAGCTAAAAGGGTAAGTCCTTTTCCAAAATAGCTTGGAGACACACTCATTCTTTCAGTGTTCTTCACACTTTGCTGATAATGCATTTCTTGTTTATGTCTGGAAAACAAATATATCCCCTTTTGGCATCAGTCTTAGATGCTGCTGCACTTCTGCTGAGCTCTCCACCCTGGACGCCATTCCAGCAGCTATGTTGTAAATCAGTTCTTTGCCTCAGGACCTTATATTTGCAAGGTCAATTGCTGCTGAAATGATGATTACTATAAAGCTGCTATGTATAAAGAGGCTGACAATCACAGTGCCCTTGAGCATTGACTGTAGGATGTGGCTACCATCCCATTTTCTGCAGCAGACAAAACTATAGTTAACTAGTGTACTGTTCACTCTACAGTATGGTCCCAGAGAGGGAAAAACTGAACAGCTGTCCTGTCATTTCATCTCTGGTATTAATATTCAACAAAAATGTATCCAGAAAAATGTATCTTTAAAATTAAAGTTTTCACAGACATACTATTGATCCTGGCTTATAAATTTACTTCTTCTTAGATAATTCAAATAAATGTCTCCTTACTGCACATTTTCATATTTGCAGCTGGAACCCAAGACTGTATTCCTGATCTGCTACGGAAGAATGGAGTCTAATTTTTACTTTATAAATATAAAGCTGCACAATGTAGAGGAATAAGACTTCAAAATTTCACAAGGTAACTGCATTTCTGGACTGACACTGTCTCCTGTTCTGGTAATGTCCACCACAACTTAGCTCTCAGGTGAGCAGAGGGGCAGAGCAAACAAGCACCAGTCCCTGGTGGCATGGGAGGCCAGCCTGGGACCTCCTCCCTGTTTTGGACACAGACTAACAGGGGAAGCAATGTGGAGGAGAAGCGATCGGCTGCAGATTGTCCCACAAGACCAACAACAGAGTCAGAAGAAGTACTGAGGGCTCTGGTGTCTCCAGCCACATCTGCTACATTGCACTGCTTATCCCAATGGGTTTCTGAATGTACTGCTGCATGTTTGAGATGATCCTTCAAAATGTTCCTGTTGATAGGGTAAGCTTGTTTTAAGGTCCATACACTATCCTAGTCTCTTGACGTTCAAGCTCATAGCCTTGAATACGTTGGTTGGTTTGGCTATTGTTCAACTTGCTAACAGCTCGCTCTGTACATGACCTGGAAACCAGCTTAATAGGCCAAGGCCAACAGCATCACCCTCATTCCTCAGTGATATTGTTATCCTTTTTTGTTAACAGAACAGCTTCTTTTGTGCTCAGAATATCTCAAAATACAATGGATATCTCAGTAAGGAAAGCTTAGGCTTTTGTCATCCATTGCAATTATTAAATCTGAGGGATTTACATAATGGTAACAAATAGTTAATTAAACTTCACTCAGAAGAAATAAAAATAAAAAATAAATTATGTTACCAATCATCTTTCCTCACGTAACACAGCACATATAATATATCTGGCTAAACTGAACATGTAGAGTAGTTTCGTCTACAGTTTGGCATTTCTTGCTGACTTATTTTTTTCTGATTAAGCATTAAAAAAAATTAAGGCTAATTTTTCCTTATCAGATTTTTTCCAGATGTTTCATTAACAATCCACCCAAGTTATTAAGAAACAAGACAGCCAAAACCAGATGCCATGTTCCACTAGTCCTTGAGGTGGGACCATCCATGAAAGAACAAGCATTTCACAGCCTCCTCCTAGCTGGTGCCAGGACCACAAGAGGACTATGGTACTTGAGCAGACCAAGGCACCTCCAGGCTCCATTTAGGGTGTTGTCTCTGGGTAATACCATTTCCCAGACACCTAGCTAAATTACTCCATTTACTCCAGAGTGGCTAAATACTTTAGGACACAGCCCAATTCTAATCACATCAAAGTGAAAAGGCCTTGAGACATCACTGAAAGGTTAGTAACCACCGCTAGCACTGGTGTTGCTCACCAGTCAGGGGCTGGAGGTTTACAGCATGTTTCCACCTACAGTAGTTTAAGGGAAGAGCTCAGTTACTGCTACTACTTTTTTTGCAGGGTAAACTCTAAGATATCCTCTCAGAGCTCCTTCGCCCTTCCTGTTTCCTTGGAAGATGAAGCAAAATCTACGCTTTGGTTCAGAAGGAACCAAAACCAGTCAAGGACTAAGGGCCACTCTGGGAATTTCATGAGAGACGTTTGAATACGTGGGATGTCAATAAAAACAAATGGCATCTGGCCTGCTTCTTTCTCTGTGATAATTCCAAAGCAAAAGGATACTGTAATAATGAAAAAATATTGATAGCCTTTCCTCAGCAATGAATTCAAAGTTTACAGAACACAGCAGGGACTCTGGCATAGCAATGTTGCATTCCTTGAGAAACATGGTTATTACAAAAGTATTAAATTATTTTTCAATAAAATATTTCATACACATAAACACATAAAGCAGCTGGAAAGAAAAATCAAATTCTAATTCCGTCTTTAAATCCCAGTGATAAATGGCTTCCTTCAGATTCCAGGAGATAGATACATTTAAAGACAGGCTTGCATGCAGCCTTGATTTCTGCTATCCTCTCGACTAGGGCTCAGGAATGCCATATTGAAGATAAAATTTAATTTCCATGAGAGGACTGGATGACTCTGGGAACTGATAATGGCACATAGAGCCTTTTGCCTTTGTAAGTCGCTGGTTCAAATAGAGGTCAGACTGTGACCGATCTTTGCTCCCCTCTGATGGCTGTTGGCAGAGGCGATCAGCTCCGGCGCAGGAGCGTTCTGCAGCAGAGAGGGGGATTGCGGCGTACAGGGCGGGTTCCTGAGCCGGGGAAACCCACAGGGGAGCGCAGAGACCCGTCAGGAGCCAGCAGCTCTCACAAGAGCTGCTGACGAGGCCTGGGCCGGGACAGGAGTAATGGTGGCCACCCCCCACTTCCACAAAAGGCAGGCCCACGGAGCGCTGTCAACCAGGAGCGCTGCCAACAGGACAGGCAAACAGGGCCTGGTGTGGCAGCCAGTTTGCGCAGCAGTTCGCGCAGGAGGGCGCACAGGGAGGGCGCCTCATCGAAGGAGGGGCATTCCATGGGCTGAGTGGGATACTTGAAGTACACATAACCCAGCAACTGGGCACTGTTCTGTGACCATCTGCACAGGTCAAGGGCACTCATCCTACCTGACCCTCAAGGCAGAATGGTGGGCACTCATCTGAGAGCAAAGGTCACGGCTCCGGCTGGGTGGTCTGCACCATCTACCCCAGCGGCGGCCAATGCCTCCACCCAGACGGAACTGCTGAAGGGAGAGGCTGCGGTGCAGACCTCAGACTGCAGGAAGTGCCCAGACCTCTCCCCTGGGGCAGGGACAGGCGGCAGACCTGCCTGCAAAAGGTGTGCCCAGGGGGAGGACCTCCTGCAGCAGGTGGCTGAGCTGCAGGAGGCGGTGAGAAGGCTGCGGAACATCAGGGAGGCTGAGGAGGAGTTAGATAGCTCGTTCCAAGCGCAGTCTGCAGTGGACCCACAGCCCATGGCCAAACAGCCAAAAACTCCCCCACCAGCACACACAGAAGGGAGAGGGGCCAATAATGCAGAGGAATGGACGGTTGCAACGGCAAGGACCAGCAGGAGGAAGAGACTTCTCCCAAAGCCTGAGGTGCCCTTGCAGAACCGCTTCACCGCTCTGCAGGCTGAGGAGGAAAGAGCCACCATACCAGGAGAGGCGCTGGAGCTGAGTAAGGCAGCCCAATCTGCTCCCCGTATAACAACCAGCGCAACTAAGAAAAGGCGATGGGTGATAGTAGTAGGTGACTCTCTTCTGAGAGGTACGGAGGCACCCATTTGCCGACTGGACGCACTCTCTAGAGAGGCGTGCTGCTTACCGGGGGCTCGCATCAGGGATGTCACTGAGAGCCTACCAAGCCTCGTACAGTCCACTGACTATTATCCRCTGCTGCTGTTTCAYGTGGGCACCAGTGATACAGCCAGGAGCAGTCTGATGAATATCAAGAAGGAYTACAGAGCCCTGGGAGCGACGGTAAGGGACTCTGGAGCACAGGTAGTTTTTTTCATCAATCCTGCTGGTCAAAAGGAAGGGGTTTGAAAGGGCCAGTCAGATCTGGCGAATCAACAAATCGTGATGGGACTGGTGCAACAGCCAGGGGTTGGGCTACTGAGACCATGGGACTCGCTTTGAGAAGCCTGGTCTACTAGGGGCTGACGGGGTCCATCTGTCAGAGAAGGGGAAGAGCATCTTTGGTGATAGGCTTGCCAAGCTGGTGAAGAGGGCTTTAAACTAAAGTTGCCAGGGGAGGGGAACCTCAATCCATCCCACTCCTACCAGTTTGATGCCAGGGCCAGCAATAGATGCCCAGAGCCTGGAGAAGGATCACAGGTCAACAGGAGAGCGCCTGAAGAGCAGCACAAAGGAATTCCAGCCACTCCAGCCAGTAAGTCAGCTTCATCGGGGGCCCAGCTTAAATGCCTCTATGCAAACACATGTAGGATGAGGAATAAACAAGAGGAGTTAGAGATGTGCACACACCTGCAGGGCTATGACCTTATTGGCATCACAGAGAGGTGGTGGGATGGCTCCTATGACTAGAGTGTTGGAATGGAAGGATACAGGCTCTTTAGGAAGGACAGGCAGGGGAGACAAGGGGGGGTGTCACCCTCTATCTCAATGACCAGCTGGAGTGCATGGAGCTCTGCCTGGGGACRGATGAGGAGCCAACAAAGAGCTTATGGGTCAGGATTAAAGGGAGGGCAGGGACAGGTGACATTATACTGGGGTCTGCTACAGGCCACCCACATAGGAAGACCGAGTGGATGAGGTCCTCTATAGACAGATAGGAGCAGCCTCCCCTTCACAAGCCCTGGTCCTCCTGGGGGACTTCAGCCACCCTGATATCTGTTGGAGGGACAACATGGCAGGGCATAAGCAATCCGGGAGGTTTCTGGTATGCATCGATGATAACTTCCTTCTCCAAGTGATAGGGGAGCCAACTAGGAGAGGTGCTATGCTGGACCTTGTTCTCTCTAACAAGGAGGGGCTGGTGGGGAATGTGAAGCTCAAGGGCAGCCATGGCTGCAGTGACCATAAAACGGTGGAGTTCAAGATCCTTAGGGCACTGAGGAGGGCACACAGCAAGCTCACTACCCTGGACTTCAGGAGAGCTAACTTTGGCCTCTTCAGGGATCTGCTTGGTAGAGTACCACGGGATAAAGCCCTAGAGGGAAGAGGGGCCCAAGAAAGCTGGTTATTATTCAAGGATCACTTCCTCCAATCTCAGGAGTGATGCATCCCAACAAAGAGGAAGTCAGGCAAAAACACCATGGATGAACAAGGAGCTTCTGGACAAACTCAAACACAAAAAGGAAGCCTACAGAGGGTGGAAGCAAGGACAGGTAGCCTGGGAGGAATACAAAGAAATTGTCCGAGCAGCCAGGGATCAGGTTAGGAAAGCTAAAGCCCTACTAGAATTAAATCTGGACAGGGACGTCAAAGGCAACAAGAAAAGCTTCTACAGGTACGTCGGGGATAAAAGGAAGACTAGGGAAAATCTGGGTCCTTTCCAGAAGGAAATGGGAGACCTGGTTACCCAGGATATGGAGAAGGCAGAGGTACTCAATGACTTTTATGCCTCGGTCTTCACCGGCAAGTGCTCAAGCCACACCGCCCAAGTCGCAGAAGGCAAAGGCAGGGACTGGGAGAATGAAGAACCRCCCACTGTAGGAGAAGATCAGGTTTAAGACCATCTAAGGAACCTGAAGGTGCACAAGTCCATGGGACCTGATGAGATAGATGCATCTACGGGTCCTGAGGGAACTGGCGGATGAAGTTGTTAAGCCACTATCCATCGTATTTGAGAAGTCGTAGCAGTCTGGTGAAGTTCCCACTGACTGGAAAAGGGGAAACATAACCCCCATTTTTAAAAAGGGAAAAAAGGAAGACCCGGGGAACTACAGGCCAGTCAGTCTCACCTCTGTGCCTGGGAAGATCATAGAACAGATCCTCCTGGAAACTATGCTAAGGCATATGGAAAATAAGGAGGTGATTGGTGACAGCCAACATGGCTTCACTAAGGGCAAATCGTGCCCCACAAATTTGGTGGCTTTCTACGACAGGGTTACAGTATTGGTGGAGAAGGGAAGAGCAACTGACGTCATCTGCCCGGACTGGTGCAAAGCATTTGACACTGTCCCGCATGACAACCTTGCCTCTAAATTGGAGAGACATGGATTTGACGGATGGACCACTCGGTGAATAAGGAATTGGCTGGTTGGTTGCACTCAAAGAGTTGTGGTCAACGGCTCGATGTCCAAGTGGAGACCAGTGATGAGCGATGTCCCTCAGGGGTCGGTACTGGGGCTGGCACTGTTTAACATCTTTGTCAGTGACATGGACAGTGGGATCGAGTGCACCCTCAGCAAGTTTGCTGACGACACCAAGCTGTGTGGCGCAGTCGACACGCTGGAGGGAAGGGATGCCATCCAGAGGGACCCTGACAGGCTTGAGAGGTGGGCCTGTGTGAACCTCATGAAGTTCAACAAGGCCAAGTGCAAGGTCCTGCACCTGGGTTGGGGCAATCCCAAGCACAAATACAGGCTGAGCAGAGAACGGATTGAGAGCAGCCCTGAGGAGAAGGACTTGGGGGTGTTGGCTGATGAGAAGGCACATGACCTGGCAATGTGCGCTTGCAGCCCAGAAAGCCAACCGTATCCTGGGCTGCATCAAAAGAAGCATGACCAGCAGTTCAAGAGAGGTGATTCTCCTCCTCTACTCCGCTCTCGTGAGATCCCACCTGGAGTACTGCGTTCTGGGGCCCCCAACATAAGAAGGACATGGACCTGTTGGAGCGAGTCCAGAGGAGGGCCACAAAGATGATCAGAGGGCTGGAGCACCTCTCCTAATGAAGACAGGTTGAGACAGTTGGTTGTTGAGCTTGGAGAAGAGAAGGCTCCAGGGAGACCTTATAGCAGCCTTCTAGTACCTGAAGGGGGCCTACAAGAAAGCTGGAGAGGGACTTTTTACAAGGGCATGTAGTGATAGGACAAGGGGTAATGGCTTTAAACTGAAAGAGGATAGATTTAGATTAGATGTAAGGAAGAAATTCTTCACTATGAGGGTGGAGTGAGGCACTGGAACAGGTTGCCCAGAGAAGTTGTGGATGGAACACATACCTGGAAGTGTTCAAGGCCAGGCTGGGTGGGGCTTGGAGCAACCTGGTCTAGTGGAAGGTGTCCTTGCCCATGGCAGAGGGGTTGGAACTAGATGATCTTTAAGGTCCCTTCCAACCCAAACCATTCTATGATTCTATAATTCTATGGTCCATGACATGAATCAGTCCTTCCCAGCTGCTTTCTGCATCCTCACAGCTGGCACAGTCGCACCTATTTTATGTGCCAGATACTGCAGGGCTATGGGGGCAGTGGTGGCGGTGGGGAGGCCAATGACTTCTTTGTCATTGCTGGATTTTTGGCCTTCTTCCTTCTGACCAAGGTGGAAGTTACACACTTGGGAGCATAACAAGGCTCCACTGCTCATATTATACTATTTCTATGGCTGGCAGAGAAATTAATTCTCCACTGTTGTCAGCTGAACAGCTTTCAGTAAGACTAAAAACCAATTTAAAACCAATGCCCTTTCCTCCTTCCCATACACAGTATATTTTCACATATACAAAAAAACCCCAACCCAAACCATGACTAAAGGTACCTCCACCTCCCTGTATACAAGCTGGTCTTTGAAAGACTATCAGTCATTTCAGTGAATTGTAGATTATTTACCACTGACCTGATGTGGGAGGGGGAAAATAAGTCTATTCTTTGAAAATCAGGAGGATATGATGTTAAGAAGACTTTGCTCAACTGTGCTGCTATCAGTCTGAAAAAAACCTGACCTTTTTAAACGCTATAGGTTTATATTTTTATGCCGTGGAACAGCATCATATTAAAGGCATGAGAAGTGCAGAGTGAGAGGGTCTGTACAAGATCTGATATTCATGAAGGGATAATAAAATGCAATTTAAGTCTTTGGATGTTTGCTGTGTATCTTCTTAAGGAGGCAAAATGATATTTGACTCTAAAAGAAAAGGCAGAAATAGAGGAAGGATGACATATATCCTCATCTCCCTTCGTGCCCTCGCCTTAAGCTGAATCTACCATCCTGCAGAGCTTGCTGCCCCCAGTTACCATCTCACTGAGTATATGCACGACACCTTGGTGTGGGAGGTTTTTACTACCTTCTATGTTTTTCACATCCTACCTACAAGATCACCAAACTATTGGTCTCTGTGGTACTATAACTTTGCACAGATCAACATGAAGTCAAAATCACAGTGCTGTGGCCTAAATTTACAGTTGCCAGTAACGCTGGCTATATCAATGATTGGCTTTCTGCTTCTTTTGGACCATATCACCATTTTGGTCTGCTTCTGTTATCTTATCAGCATGATACATCAACTACAACAACAACATTAAAACTGTAGTTTTGGCAAGTGGAATTGCCTGAAACACAGCAATGCTATAATTTTCTACATCTCCTACTGTCTACAGATACAAAACGCCTACTCTGTTTAGAAGAAAAAAATTAAAGGGCATTTAGTATCTCTCTGGCTAAGCTTAATTTTACACAGAAAACTATACCAAAACATTTAACTAGAACAGTTGTAACTGATGTCACAGGTTTTAGAGAGATCAAACATCCTATGGAGTTCCAGGAGGAAAAGACTTTAATAAATGAGGAATACTTACTACTGTCTGTAGAAAATTGCTGCTTATTTTTCAGGAAATATTAATTAATAATTATTTCCACAGCAACTACATTTAGGCTTATGGTGTTTCTTAGTTTTAATGCAAAGCAAACATTAAAAACGCCCCTTAAAAGATTCGGGGAAATGATAATTTTTTAAAAAACTTTTGAATTCATTGAAAGCATTTTAGAAAAAAACTCATGTAAACATGATTGCTTTTCAATCAAATAATTTTGATCAGTACTTGTTCTAAATTTAATAAAAAATAAAGATAAAGTATATGCATGTGTATAGTTCCCAGGAAAGACAAACTTCAGCATATACCTAATTTTCAGCAGATGAGGACCTTGGAATACCTCAAGGTTAATCAGAAGTCCAAAAGACTTTGGAACACATTTGTCTGGGTCACAAAGCAAAATTCAGGTGGAAGAGATTTGTAAAGGTTCAGCTGTGGAATAATTAAAGTTAGAACTTTCCCTTGGAAAGGGAAAGACCGGCTTCAGCAGGATGTGGTCTTTTCCCCACCATGCAGAGCTCAGTGGAATCACTGATCAGAGGTATCACTGAACTGATCATGCTCACAATGCTTCCTACATATAATCAGTTGCAAATTCACTTATATGAATAAATAATAATTATGCAAATTTATATAAATACTTGAAAAACATCTTAACATATTTTAATGTGTTATGATTGATAAATTATTCTTGATTATCATCAAACTTTCAGCCTAATGACATGAACCAGTACATTTAATCGGCATTTCAAAATAAAGCACAAAACAGGTTGGGGATTTACTTCAAAAGATTTTCTTCCATGATTTGTCCAACAAAATCTGTTTGCTTCCCAGAAACATGAGTAACCTCTTTATAGTAAAATACTGTTTATATAACAATAAAAGCTTAATGTTGATGCACATGCAAACGGGAAGGGTTGCAGCCGAGACATTAGATTTCTCACTTATTATTTGATTTTCAGGCATTCAGTCGGAAAGAAAAAGCAAAGCTGAGATGGCTATGTACAAAAAAAGGTATGCAGTTAGTTTTGCCCAAGTAAAAGTTTTCTTTTATGTACATCAGCACAAAGGATTCATCAACTATTACAAGTAGCATACTGATAAAATGAAAATATATTAATGAATTATTTTTAAAAGTAAAAGCCATGTTGAAACATAAGGAATCTCTCTTACTTTAATCATCATGTGTCCAGTTCTTCAGTTAAGTAGTCAAAAACAAACAAAAAAATCCCCACTCTGTAACTTCAAAAGGCCAATGTGAGTCTTTAATTCAACAGCTAATATCTTGCTTTTCCCTTAGTTCGTGATTCTAGATCTCCTAACAAATGCTTTAAGCTAATTTTGTTGAGGGATATCCATTTTCCTGGTCTGCTGCCCAAACAGCTAATAGCACTTACTGATGTTTTTCTTGCTGTACTATCCAAAAATTTAATGAATGTAAATAAATGCTGTATTACTGACACAAATGCTAGGGCAAATTTGCTGTATAAATCCAGGGTACCTTAAAGGACAGCAGCAGACTCAGAGGATACCTGTTGCGTGTGGTAATATTAATGGAGTCTAATTAATGTCTCTGGGTTAACACTGAATTTTACTGGGTAAATATATGCCTTCCTTCACTGTAATAGTTAAATTTGGTCCTGAACTCCAGGCCACATAGGTATGGATCGGGACAAATTTGGAGCCTAGTGCTCCTGGAACACTGACCATTACCCGTCACTGTTCCTGATGAGCAATGTTTGACCTTGGAAGTAGCTCCCTTGGTTAGGACCAAGGACAGATTGAGAAGATCTAGCCTGGAGTGTCTTGACTGTTTGAATAGTGGCATTAATTTTTCGTTGTTCAGTATTGCCCTACAATGGAAGGAGGGGCTGTTATTATGATTATGCACTTCCTTGTTCTCTGGGTGTTTAGACAGCAAGCAGTATAGAGTGATAGCAGCGCTCTCCAAAGAGGTCTGTTACAGCCCATTAAGGACCAGCACCTCCATCCACTGTAAGCAGCAGATGAAAAATTTTCACTGTATTTCTAGTGCAGCCTGTGGTTAGATACACTGATGTATTGGTCCATTAATTGCTCAAGGACGTCTTGAACCTTTTAAAGTAAACAACAACTAATTAATTATTGATTCAGTAAATTAATAGAATAAATAACTGAATAAATTGAATTAATTAATTGAATGAATAATCTTGAATTTAACATGTATAATCATCTTCAAAAGCATCTGGGCTTATGCAAGTGTTCCTTATTGCAGAAGACTTTAAAAGAATTACATTTTGATTGAAGACAAAATGCATCTGTTCTTTTTTATTTGTTGGTGGGAATTATAATAACAAAGACTGTTGCTTTTTGAAGAATAGCAAGCCACATAACATTAGGAAATGATTTTAAAATAAAGATAATAAAACTTCTTTGTCCTCTGCAGGAATGTATTATCTAAAAAAAAATATTCCACTACTATCTTCTCCCTGGTTTTTTGTTTGTTTGTTTTTCTTTGCATGACTGCACCTCAGAAAAATCTGTTTGTCTTTTTTCACCGTTAGGGACCAGGTGGTTGCATATATTCAAAATCAGAAAGTATATTTCCTCTGGTAAAAGAGAGCATACAAGAACACTTTGCATTTGGAGTTTCCCTAAAGCAGCCAAGATACAGTAAATCTTCACCTCACATGAATTTCTTGGCATTCTTTAGGAATGTGTTAAACATGCTATTTATTAATGAAATCTGCAAACAAGCATCACTCAGTCCAACAAGACATTAATTATAAATACCTCTTCTGCCAGATCTAAGTATTGGATGTTTATGGAATTTATTTGTGCATGTAAGGCAAAGACTGTAAAGCATAAAACTAGTCATTAACTTGAATAGTATGTACTTTTCTCATGTATTTCCTAACATTTTTCAATTAATTGAAGTTCCTTCTTATGAAGTGAATGATCTCTGTGGAACCTGATTCCTTCAGCATCCATTTCTCTTCCGTGTCTCCTCAGGGCTTGTATACTTATTTTGCAAATTAAAATCCCATTTTTCTTCCAAATATTTAAGTGCTTATATAAATGCATGCATATAGTTATTCCATGGAATTTAAATGATATAATAGTTTGAATGAATATTGTGACTTGAAAATGAGGTTTTCTACAGCAGAGCCACTGAAAGTTTGTGTTAGTACAACTAAACCAAAACTGTGACTCAGGTGGAAAATCAGGCTGGCTAGCTAAAATAAGATTTCCCAAAACAATTGCTCAGAAGTTAAACTAAAATTGAACCCTTGGGGAGAAAGAAGGTATCATTATCTCTATCTCTTTATTTTACAGTTTTATGCTTTTTCCCACCTTCTGGTCTCCAGCTAGGATCATGAATGCAAAAATGCAGTGAAAGAGCCTATTCTAACACCACCTGCTCAGCAGCAGAAACCAACAATGCTCACAGCACAAGCACAGCTGCTGCTGTAGGAGTTCCAGCACAGGTTTACAAATTGATGAGCATGATGTTTGGGGGACTCTCGTTTTATAATAACTTGAAAATTTCTAGTAAAGCTTTCCAGTTGCTCTGTCAATGAATATAGTCTACATCTGGAGCCAGTCATATGCTGTCAGGGAATATGTAACTTGTACCTAAGTTCTCAAATCAGGAATAATGTGGGTCTGATTAAATCCGGGCTCATTAGGCAAGTTGGAGATAAGGCCAAGGAATTGCCAAAAGAAACAAAGGTAAGAAACATGTCCAAGTTTTTAATATTTTTATTTAGATCTTTATGCATCTCCATCTAGATAGAGTGAGTGCTTTTGTAATTCCTCTGAAGCCTGTGTCTGTCTGAATGAACGAGCGTGGAGAGTTAAGCTGTAAAAAAAAGAAAATGAAAAATAGTTCTCAGAGGGTTAGAAAGTTTTTAAGCAACAGAGGAGTTGGGGATGGGAGTGCAGCAGTGGCCCCAGAGTCTTTCTTCTATTCAGGGACTGCAGACAGACAACCTGTTCCCAGGGCACGGGCCAGAGGAGGTGAAGAAAACAGCCAGCGCTGGAAGCCATTTAGATCAAAGAAAAGTCTAAAAGCATCTAAGTGCAACATGTTTTGACCAAAATGTAGGTGTCTGGAGAGTGTCCAAGTGGCGGGGCTCCTGCAGAGCTCTGTGGTAAAGGCACAAAGTGGGTTGAATATTTTTCTAAAGTGAAATATTTCAAATGACAATCTTGCCTCATACCAGACTTCTTTATTCGTTCCCCACCCTAAGCATGCACTGGTTCACAGGTCCATTCCGGCTCCCAATTGCCCCATACACAGATGCAAGGTGCTGTGTGATTTGCAGTGCTGGAAGTCCATGAGTACCACCCCCCCAAACTAGTCACGTTGCAGGACGTTTCATAGGCAGTGATGCGAGGAAGTTCAGGGAGCTGTAGTGTTCCAATACAGGTATGTCCTTGCGAAGCTCTGTTTGAAAGACTACAACTCCCAGAATATTCCACTTTTTCATTAACTGCTGCAGAGACTTTTGTAAGATGACACCTGCTGCAGGAGAAAAAAAATAATAATGTGGGGAATCAATTGTTAGTGCGGAAAAAGTAGTTAGGAAAGTGTACTTTTAAACTGACACTCCAGAATCTGTATCAGGTTGGTTTTAGGCAGCTTGAGAAACTGAGATACAGAGGACTTCATACAAAGAGAAAAACAGCAATAGAAAAATGATTATTTGTACTTTATGGAATCTCTTTTTCAAAGTTCCAGCTTAGCACTGAAAAGGGGATCTTCTGAATCCCAAGAGCTGAACTCCAAAAAAGCCACCCCAGAAGGCAATATTTGGGGCAGACATAACTACAGTCTGAATGGAAGAGCTCAGCAACTGTATGGACTTGGGTACACACTCCTCATCCCGGAAGGTATTCAGTGACAGGACTACATCCCTGTGTCATAAGGAGACATATATAACTTCTTTTTATTTACATATATATATATATATATAATTTGGTCTCACCAAATCACAGAAGTAATTTATGCAGTGCAGTGAACAGTGCACTTGAAAGGGATTGAGGACTTTCATAAACTTCCAGTCCACTGTTCTGCAAATCCTCCCTGTCCTGATCCCCAAATAATCCTACAAGATTATTTCTGCAGCTGTAAAATTTCTTCTTTTTTTTTTTTTTTTAATGCAAAAATAATCTATTGAGGACTAGCTTCCAGCATATACTAAAAGTTTCTGTATCTTTCCATTTCTTACCCAAAACTGAGTGCTCCCAGGCAGCAGCATGTCTAGCATATTTCTTGCTGTTCAACCCCTTCAAATAATTTCCTGGGCCAAATATTCTGAAGACTGATAATAACCTGTACCATAACAGAATGAAGTACCTGAGGACTTACACTCTTAATACTTTTCTGATGTGCAACAACATCCCTGAGAGAAGCCTGAAAACAGCACAGTAAAAAATGGAAGCTGCCACACATTGTAAGGCTATGAAACAGATTCTTTCAAACTGTGAATGCCTCTAACTTCATATTTTATTCAGTATTTAACCAAGGACAGAGGTATTTCCTCAATATGCATGCCAGGCACACTGAGTTTTCTACAACTTTTCGTTTCTCCAGCTCTTTGGATTGGCCCCAGAGCTTCTGTGCGCATCCTGGACTTTAACACTCTCCTGCAGATGAGGTTCCTTTTTTCACTCTTATTACAGTGCAACGGCTTCTCCTTTCCAGAATGCTGTAATCTGCAAAGATTACATCAGTGGCACAGGGATAATGATAGTGGCCAACCCATGAATTGTTTGTTACACTTCAGTTGACTGAGAAAGATATGCACACCACTAGATGACAAGATTATCATGACTGTAGACATTCAGAGAACGATACGTTTTTCACTCTATTTGCATTTGCAACTTGGAAGAACATCTGGAAAGTCAGAGAGGAAATACTTTATGGATTAACATGCTCCATACATAAGTCTAAAGTCTACAGTATTGCAGGCTGTGTACTAAGCTCTTTAGCCTATGATTCAATTATGCTATAAATGCCTGGCTTGTAGCAAGGGGCTCCTGCAACTGCAGAGAGGGTTCTCCAAGCATGCGAAGAAATGAGCTTGCTTCTGCACATCACTGAGAGGTGTTGTGTATCTTCCTCACTAGTATCAGACAACCTCTTTCAATAGTCTTCCTCTTCAGAGGTCTGCTCTCCTCCCCTCGTTGGGTTCGATACCTGTACGTTGTGGAAGCAGAGAGGCAGCTGGTCCCACTTTGTATTGAAAAGCCAGAGCTACAGCTTTACCTTGCCCTAACATGGTCTGCTCTAATGTGGCAGGCTTTTGTACTTGCAGAAGGTCTGACAAGATCTAGCCTTCGGGATCTACCAAAGCTTTATGCTTTTCATTTTGTGATCTACCTTTTTCCTGGAACTTAGCTGGAATTGGTCCTGGTGAAAACTGAAGAGAAATCTCAGCTTTTACTCTTTAAAAAGTGCTAACCTTTTAAAGCTAAGAATCAGTCAAAACAACAGAGGAGCATTTCATATTTAAGGATTAAGGATTTCATCTTTTGATCTCACTAGAGAGCGGGGGGCGGGGAGAGAGAGAGAGAGAGAGTGTGTCATAGTGTGCTGCAGAAGGGCATGGATGGTTCAGGGCATGTGGATGCACTTCTGCCTGGGAAACCCTAGGAAGATAAACAGAATCTCTAACTATGAGCAAGTAACATAGATTTTAATGTTCTTCTATATGATGGAAAATTAACTTCTAATAAGACTAATAATGACTGTTCATGTAACCTGGAATATGTGTACATTAAAGGTYCTCATTGGTGCAGAGTTTACCAAAGTGTCAACAGCCAAAGGGGCAACCCCACCTTCTTCCAGCCCAAAGCGGGGTGTAGTCTGAGGTGCAGGAGCTCATGTTTCCAACTGCAGGTCTCCTGTTCAGCCAGTGACATGTTGGATAAGATGGGAATTATGACAGTCATTTGTTACAAACAGAACTTTTTTCAGATTTCTTAAAAGATAACTTCAAATCAGACTTCAGATTTAAAAGATTTTTTTCCCCCCTCAAAATCCCATTTTTGGCATTATATTCCCAAAGGACTTTTCTACTTTTTTGTGCGTTTATATAATTTTACCAAATCTGGAGGCACCTTAACCTTGCTGCTGTTGTCCCTTCATTGTCAGCTGATTTTTTCAGAAATAAATACAAATGTAGATCAGTTAGGACATGTTTAGTTCCCATATACATTGCAGAAAGGACAGAAAATAACTTTGACATGGGTCCATGCGTCTGCTTTCAGAATATGATCTTCAGAAAGGAATTAGCACTAACATATATTGAATTAGCAGCTTCTACCTTTAAAAAAAAGGAAAGAACATATATGAAAGTGTAAATTCTAGGATCTCCCAATATAATGTTATTCTGATTCACCTGCCCCAATTTAGGTATCCAAAACTTAGAGAGCAAATTCTCAGCTAGTCATCTAAGACTATCCAGACAATATTTCTGTGCGTGCTTTTAGAAGGTGATTCAGCATGTCCTAAGAGTTTTCTAACACGCATCACGTGAATCATATTCTGGAGGTGCATATTTTCCTCCATTTATGAGTAGGTGAGATGGACCCCATCCTCAGAGTCCAAAAATTCAAAGACGGTAAAAAATTGTATGTTTAAAACCCGAGTCATTTTATTCTCGTGCTAGGCCTAGCTGTGCTGTAAACTCTTAGAACAGGAGACAGTGCTGGATACAAAGTGATTTGGATGCATTTCTGTACATCCATGCTGGTAAGTGGACCTGGTTTTGGTGCCAAGGAGTGGGGCCTGCTCTACGAATTAACTGGTGTGGACTGTCTCCTATTCAATACTGCAGGTAGGGAGAAGAGACCCTAGAGCAAAGAATCCCCTGTTTTTTGTTGGATTTCTCCCACCTCTATAGCAACTTGGTGCATTCCAGACTGAAGCCTACAGGAAATCAGGGCCAGGAGCAAAAGAAGGAGCAAACCAAGCTGATGGTATAAGCACACCTACTTGTGCAGTATTGCATTGCCCCACAGTCCTATAGCAATGGGATGAAAAAGGACCTAAAGTCCCATCAGAAGCCACCCATCATGTGTACTTTTTTGAAGGAGGTATGCATGCCTTGTCTGGTCTGAGAATTGCACATAGCAGAGGCTTGGTACGTTTAATTTGTTTCCTGCTTCTGTTTTTAATTAGAGGGAGAACAGAAGGGATAGAAGGTGCATGTTCTGTGTCACCTTTTGCAGTGGGTTTTCTGTTATCTCTTTGTTCCTGCTGTCCTTATTCCCTGGCTATTTATTTTGTTAACAAACAATCTGCCTGCAACTACTTTTTTTTAATTAGCACTATGTCTGATTTTAGTAGAAAAGCCAAAGAAGAACAATCTGTATGTAGAATAAATCCTTTTTACACTCAGCTCTGCAATACATCATTTAATGCTCTATTTCAGTAATCCTGCTTACAATCACTTGCTTTCATGTATCATAGCCATTGTAGAGGGAGTAATAGTGTTACTGTATAATAGGTAGGATGAAATGGCATTTGCGGTATGGATGGCTTTACATCGTTGGGTTGACACATGTCCATCCATCCATTCTGCCATCCATCCAACCACCTATCCGCCTATCTACTGTTACATAGATATAGATATCAGCGTTAGTACTGCATTGTATTTCTTTCTTCAAGCCCATTAGTCTACCTTTTGGTCAGAAATATCTGTAATGTCTCCCATTGCTGACTAGCCAATGTTTGCACAGTATCTAATCTGTTATGATTAAATGATCTGCTACAGTGTGCAGAACTGGAATGCCATGCTAAAGAAAGACATTCAATACCTTTACTGCCAGAAAGCAGGATGTGAGATTTTCAGTCTGCAGAGGAGAAGATAGAGGGAGAAGGGTTGGAAAAGGAAGAATGTTGGCAGAGGTTCACACTGGTGAAAGACAATTTGATTTTAAGTTAAATTTAAACTATGTACAGTACCAAGAAACATTGCTTGGTGGAGGGGGGTGGCTTCTTGTTCACCAAGTTAAAATCTTAATTTTTTTCTGCTCTGTATCAGATCAAGAAGCCAATCTGGCTTTCAGTCACACTGCAAATATATTGTATTCAAAGAAGGTAAGTGTGTAGAACGAGTGATAAACCTGCCTGTTGTGAATGCTACAAAATCTATTAACCGACGTATGTGTCAGACATTGTTTTTGACACTTCATATTATTGAGTACTATCAGGCAGATGGAGCTTAAAAATTTCAGATATTAAAAAAATGCCAATCTACGATATGTTTCTGATGGACGTGACTCCACAGGTCACATTTTATTGAGACATAGAGATGAACTGACATCTAGGAAAGTTAAACTGATCAGAATAATTGCTCTTTGATCAGTATAAATATTCAGCCAAATTTAGCACTGGAATCAACTGAGCTTATGCTAAGCTAGTGATCAGTCACAATCCTAAGTGTCAGTATTTTGATATACAAGCTGTCAAAGACAGATTAAAAGTAGTAATTTCCTGCTTACATTGCATTTCTTGGTGAACATGATCAGGGTTTATCAAATATCAAGCAAAGTGCTTCTAGATCGTGTACAATCATTTTCTCTTTTTTTTTGTAAGCCAAAAGGATGGAAAAATGCAAAAACACTTACAAGACATAAAGATACGCTAAGTTAAATATGATAATGCTAAATTACCAACTTAAAGATGTCAAACTCCAAACTAAACCTGAACCCCGATTTTTATGAAATTTGACTTGGTAAAATCGGTTATGGATTTCATATTTGCATTCAATGAAGATGTTAAAGTTTCAGTTACATGCCTAAATGTACATGTCTGCAATAAATTATCTTTTAATATACCAAATACTACAAATATACAGAGAACATGAAAAGTACCATCACTGTCAGTGTTTTAATACATACATGTTTTTTACAGTGTAAAATAAAAAATAAAGAAATTAAATTTACCAATATGCTACACAAAATATCCTGTAAGATCTATGACTGCATTTATTTCTTCATTAACTGTTTTAGACTCTTATAGCAAGGGGGAAAAAAAGCCTCAGTTAAAGTTTCCTACAACTAACCCTTAACGACAGCTCAAGCTTTCTTCTCAAAATTCATACAGAAATTTCTCTCGGACTTTTCTTCTTCTGGGGACTTTTTTGATCAGTCCACCCAATAAAGTTAGAGTATTTTTCAATTGTTGTCTGCCATCTCTTGGTAACTGTTTAAGGCAACAAGCCACCTCCATTAATGACTTAAATACCAGTAAGGGACGTTTCAGGAAAATGACACCACTTTTAAAGAACACTCAGATATTCATTGAACTGTGCGTGCTTGGTGGGAGAAGGGAAGGTCATGGTGTACAAATGTTGTCATGGCAGTGTTTTTCATAGCCGTCAGATAGAAAACATGCTCCTTCAGCTGTACTCTGAGAAGGGAATATGTGAGTTGAAAGAAAAGTTTGCTTTTTCGCATGAACTGAGCTTCTTCAGTGAAAATGTGAATTCAAAGCGAAAATGGCAGCTTGAGCAGCCACTCCAAAGACTGTAGAGGTTTGGATGTGGGTCAGTATACTGGTGTTTAGAAGTAATACTCTTTGAAGCATCCAGACTCATTGTATAACAAGCTCTGGAGTGCCTTGCTCATAAATGAACTTCGTCTAAGGCTAGATCCAAGCCTCTCCTTGCATGAAGTACACAGTTACCTCTGACAGACAGCACCCTCCTATGTTAAAAAAGAGTGAGTAGCATTTTGCACTAGTTTCAGTGTGTGATGCTACTGTGCAAAAAGACCAGATAAGAAAAGGCCTTTATTGCTTAACAGGTACAGTCCTCATGATAATTCAAACTCATTTCCATTGGCTTCACTGACAAATAACTTTTTAATAATGCATGTTCCCGATAGCACAGTAAAGCTCACACAGAAAGGAAAGATAGAGCTGGGTTTTCTACCATGAGCAACAGAATAATTTTGCAGTTTCCAACTCCACTCCTCAATCATACTGAAAAACAGAATTTTTGAAGGATCCATTTCTGGAGAGAATTAGAAAGGCAGGAGAGAAATATTTTGGATCTGATGCCAAAATGAAATTGCAGGCTTTGAAATGGAAAGAAAATATATCTTAATTTGAAAGTTGTGTACTATTACCACCGTTGTAATACACTTGATAGCCTCTTACAGTATTTTTGTCTGGATATTTCTCCAACCAAAATCCTGTTTTAAATCCTTTATGTTAATGGCATGAGGAACTCAGCACATTGCCAAGCTAGGAGGCCTGTCAGTCTGCTCTACGCTTTTGGATGCATTCATACCTGTACAGTTAATAATACTTTTAACTTGCACTGGGAACAAGAAGACAAGGGTTTTCTTTGAGTTTTCTACATTTGAGGAGTTATGTCACACTCCTAACATCTCTTTGACAACACAGAAGTAATTTTTACAATAGACTATTGTTTTGCTTCACATAATGGAATGCAGTAGTGAAGGGGCACTGCTTGTGAGGAGACCTTATTTTCTCTTATCTTTGTATTAAAAAAATGCTTCAAAATGGTTGACAAGAAAAAAAAAAAGCAAACTTTCTTGAGGTGGTAGGGCTTTATCTGGTTATGAAACTCGGCTGGAGTCTCAGAGCAAATGTGTATGCCATTTGGTTTTTGGTTCGTGAGCTTTACATGCAACTACTTTTCTCCTTTGTCATATATATTGACATATATGGTACATGTTATATCATATTGAAGGACAAAAAAACATAAAAACTTTTGCTAAAAGAAAAAGAGTTTCATTTTTATGTGGAAAATCTTCTATATTGGCGGCTGGGATTTCTTACTTAGAGTATTCTGAAATTTTCCCTCAGCTCACATTAACTGCAGTGGGATTCTTGGGTGTTAAGAATGAAGACTATTGCCTTTTTATTTAATTTGTTTAAATATTAATAGAGCAACCTGACTGCAGGCCATACAATGAAGAGAAGAAATTGTGACTTCAAAGAAGTCATATTCATAGTCAGAAATATTAATATTGGAAGGGACCTCTGGAGGTCCTTCAGTTCAGGCACCCCGTTCAAAGCATTGCTAGCTTCAAAGTTAGATCAGGCTAGGTCCAGCTGAGTTTTGAAAATCTCCAAGAACTGAGATCCCACAGCCTCTCCCACAGCACTTGTTCCTGTATTTAGCTACTCTGACACGGATTTATTTTTTTTCCCTTACGCCTAGTCAGGATTTCCTTTGCTGCAACTTACAATCATTGCTTTGGTCCTTTTGCTGTGTGTTTCTGAGAAGAATTTGGCCCCGGCAACAACATTCCCCCTTAGCCTTCCCTTTTCCTGGCTGAATGAACCCATCTCCCTCAGCTTCTCCCCAACCACCTTAGTGGCCTTCAGCTGGACTCTGTCCAGTTTGCTGACATCTGCCTTGTATTGAGGTACCCAGAACTGGCCTCACCGGTGAGGAAGAGAGACGAATAATCACTTCTTTTTATCTGCTGGCTCTGGTTTCTCAATTCGGCCCCATGTGCAGTTATCACAAGAGTGCACTGACAACTCATGTTCAACTTGCCATCCACCAAGATACCCAGGATCTTCTCTGCAGGGCTGCAACTTAATCGGTCTGTGCCCAGCCTGAATGTTCCTGGATGTCCCTTAATCTTCCACCATACCATCAGTGTCAGAATAGGTTTAATCAATGTGCTCCCCACATTCAAATGTATTCTGTATAGGACCAGATATTCCTTAAGCTGTGGGGAAGACCAACCAAGCCACTGTCTGGGGAAACTGCTATCTGCACCTATCAGTACGAGGCATTGCTGGAGTTAAACTGCAAGCAAACCCTGTAAGAAGTGTGTTGGGCCTGAAGCCTGCAGAGCCAGGGATAATCAAGACCACAGGAATGGGGACACAGGCTGAGCAACAGGGATCTTCCTGAAATCTCTTCAACACTTCCTGTCAGTGCAAGATTTCTTGCCACCCTGTAGCTCCAGTGTCCAAAGATACTCAGAGATATCTACTGGAGAATCATAGTGAGGGAGCTGAAGACGATTCTCCCCACACCTGCCCGTATCATCTCTCTGCTGGATATTGCCACATCTGAAACAAGGAAGTAGAAGGAAGCTGACTTTCTCAGCCACCTAGATTAAATAAGTGATGTATTCACTTACACTGCTATTAGAGAGACAGACACTGAGATAGAAGCAATCTCACCAGCATTCACAAGAAGACATTTGTTTAAGCTCTTGTAATTTTTGGCTGTCTGAAGCCTGGTACCTTAGTAGTTAGTTGTCTGTGCTGCCTTAACCTTGTCTTAGGTCTGTTTCAGAAGGAACCAGAGCTATGTTGCTTTTGCATCATGACTCATTTTTCCCTAAGTGGTAGGTAAAGCCTCCTTTACATATGCTGACAGAATCAAGATGCACTTTTTCAACAACATCTTCAAGCACTTAGCTGTCAATGAGATTCTGCAAGGTTTCAAAGTATTTTATAAGAGCAGCTGGAGCGACTGTTTGCTGATTGTTTATCTGATTGCCATCCCACATATAGATCTTAAACATACATATAGGAAGGTTTTAGATTAAACTAGCAGGTGACAGTTCCAAAACAAACTGAAGGTGGTAGTTCTTCCCCAAAACATGGTTAAACTAGGTAATTCATTGGTACAGGATGCTATAGATGCTAAAAGGTTACATAAAGTTTAAAAAGCCACAAGAAAAATTATGGAAGGAAAATGCATAAAAACTATTAAACACAAAGCTATCATCTTTAGCTCAAGATATCCTGGGGCTGAAGATATATAGAGGACAGGAGAATGCACAGAAGAGGAAATATTATAAACTTTCCATTTTTATACTCTTCGAACATCTGCTCTTGGCTACAGTTAGAAACAGGATACAGAGCTAGAACTCCGGGCTGGCCTTGTGTGGCCTTTCTTATGTTCTCATGCCAGTTGCTAACTACAATACGGCACCAAAACCAGGAGCAACAATGCTGTATTACTAGAGCTCAAACTATTTGGAAAGATATTCCAACCCCTATACATGTCATATTTTATGGCCAATCCTGTACACATCATCTATATGTCATGAACAGCAAATCTGTGAAATTTAAGATCCTGCACAGAATCTTTTGTTCTGAATCTTCTTCCACCTTTATAGAGTTGATCACCTATGCCAAATGGCCATTCATCCTGTTGGATAACTTGGGTACCAAATAAGAGCCCTACAGTAGCTCTCACTGTTGAGCAGGGTGTGTTGGCACATGGTGCAATCACCATGTGCTTATTTTAGTATAAACATATTTCAGTCATGAAGGTCTACGAGGAGAAGATTCTTAAGGAATGATTCTGACAAAAAAATTAGTGTCAACTATATACAGAGTTATAAAAGAAAGCCATACTCAGTTTAGGAAAATGAATTGATTTCTTTGGTTATGGGGAGTGTGGGCTGGAAATAGCTAAGCTTTCCTGAAAAAATCTTAAATTGATTTATGCTTGCAAGTGTTTACAGGATGACATGGCAATCCTTCCTAGTATTATATGTGTACTAAGGAATCACAAATTCCTTGAGTCTTGGTCAATCTTTCACTTCAAATCAGTCTTATTTTACAAGAATAACAACGCTTTTGCTGTGCTCCTGGGAATTATATCTTTGAAATCTGCAAAGGTAACCTCGTTTCAGGTCAATTTTATTTTGCTTTTCCCTCCATTTCTTTCAAAACTTTGCTTTCAAAAAGCTTCCTACTGGCTTTAGAAATCTCTATTTAATACATAACTGCTGATAGACTAGCCACTAATGCATTATTTATTATGTAAATCCTTATTACATGCTAGCTTTGACATCCCATCTTTGTGGGCGTGTGTAAGTACTTCATAAAGCATTGGCATTTCTTCTGTAGTTTTGTAGTTTATGAAAAATAAAAGACTACTTGCTAAAAAGAAAAATCCCATAGTTCAGTGATCTGAGTGCCCAAATTATGCAGGATCAAGAACCTCAATCCAGTGGATTCAACAGCAGCCCGCCAAAGTACTTCTGAGCTTTTCACTCACTCCGGGTTTTAGCTGCTCTTTGCTCCCATTCTGTGACAAAAGGATGACTTGACTAAATGCAATTTAGGGATTTCTTGTATAAGCTGATCCTTCTTATGACAGGCAATTCAGAAAAAAGACTTTTTCACAACCTGCTAGAATGCCCTACTCTATTTTTTCTGTACCAGACAGTCTGCCCTCTGACAATTCAGTTTGTTGCAGAAAGCCATGAAATACAGTAGGATTTGCCCTCGACTACAAGAAACAGGTCGAGGAGCTATAGCAGTGCTGAGGATTACAGCTGAGTAAACAGCTCTTGGTGTTGTCTGAACATTTCCACAATTTTTCCTTTAGGCTGATGTTAGTCTGGCCCAAGGACTAAGTGTCCTTTTGCAGTTGGAGCGTCTTGCTCCGGCGTACTGCTGGAGCACAGCTTCCAGTTCATCTTCATCTAAAAGCAATCTGGTTTGTGAGCTCTGAGATCACTCCATGGTGTCACCAAAGCACAGTAAGGGGAGGCAACTGGGAGATCCACTTCAAAAGGAAAAGCTCCGTTGATCTGAACCAAAACACTAATGTAGATGCAGCCATAAATGCTTACCGTATCGCAGTACCTAAGCAGGAAAGTAGGCCGTGTTAGCAGACGCATGTTGCTTTGCTCAGATGTCCAGTTTGCATACCAGAGATGGCCGCCTTGGAAACCTGGGCAGGGCAGCTTGGCTCCTTCTGCTCCCGCTACATACATGTGCTTTGTGCGCAGCGAAGGAGCATTTGCTCTGTTCTGGTGGCCCACTTTGAATGTACTTTTAACAGGAATTTCAGGGAGCAAGACCCATACACACATACGTCCTTAGGACCCTGAAATGCCCTGATTTGCCAGTGACATCTTGTGACTAGCTGTCCCAGCACAGCCCATTGGAAAATATTGCAAAAAAAAAGGATTTACTCTACTCCATGCCTGTAAGTATCACTGGGAGAAATCTCAAACAAGATCTGATACAATTCTTTTCTAAATCTGTTTCCATTTAATATTTTCAGTAATGACTTGAATCAGGGAATAAAAAACACTCTCAAATTCTATAAATGACATCAGCTTTCAAAAGAGCTGCAAACACTCTGGATTGGATCAGAGTTCAAATTATATGGATAAATTTGAGGTAGGGTCAGTAGAGTCCAAAATCAACAAGATGCAACTTGCTAAAAATAAATGTATTAACTGGGTAGCTGTGCAATGGCTGTTCAGCAGTTTTGCAGAAAAAGACATGAACACCATTCAAGGCCTATGTCTGTTTATTCAGTGTACCACCCTTTCCGAGAAATGCAGAGAAGCTGCAGAGAGTCCTTCAGAAAAGTAGTGTAAAAACAGGTTCGAGAAGCATGGGGAAAGGATGGCAGGATTTGATTTGTTTAGATTTAAAAAAAAACAAACCCAAACAGTAAAGTTTTAGTAGAAGTTACGTAGACTGTAGAATTTCCTCTTGAAGKTTTTTTTTACAGCTGATCAAATGAAATTCTCTTAAGGTTGATGTAGGTGTCCTTGACCCTATTTCAATGCAAAGGGTACTGGATGGACTCTTGAAATTCTCAGCTTTACATTTCTATGCTTTAGTGATGTGAAGCACCACTGCCTTTTATAAAGAGAATGAACTCTCAAAGTCTCCATGCCATCAGAAGCACACCTCTCCAGCTATGAAAAGGTGACATTCCTGGGACATAGACATCTGGAGCTGTTAAAGTCCCTGTAGAAGTAGCCACTTAATAGATGCCAGTTTTTTACTCCTCCTCAGAAGTAAGTTCACTCACAGCAATGGTGAGAGAAAAATCTTTCTTTTCAGATGCGCATTTGAGTATAATCCAGCTGATACAGGCTTTTCCAGGGAGAACAAGAAGTTTCTAAGTATCAACACAATTCATAAGATACTGAGTCAGAGGAGAACATTTGTTTGGAGGGTGGCTGTCAGAGGTCTTCTGCTAGCAGACCTTTGGCATTTGAATCAACTTCATTACTGAAGTTACAGGTAAATAATTCTCTCTTTCACAAGTAGCCAGAGAAAAAAAATTTTCTGCTATTTTTTTCTTAATAACTTTTTTATTCTTACCTGGCCATTCACTGTTTGAGTATTAAAACGGTAAGAATTTGCAATGGGGAAAAGCTCAGGAAAGTTACGACTTCGATTAAGAAAGTATTTTTCCCTCTCTGTGTCTGCAGTGAAACCTTTCTTTCCTGAACAAAACATCTTAGGGATAACTCCCTTTTCATAAGAGATGTGGTGTAATCACAGTCAAGGCAAGGATGACTGGTGCCACTCTGGTTACTAATCCCTAGAGGGATATTCAGGCTGTGCTCTTCAACAGCCTGCCCTGGTGTGCCAGCATCCCTGTAGCCAGCTGAGCAGGTTTTGTGTTTGCAAGAGTAAAAATGCCTTATAGRGCTCTGGCAGTCAGGCAGAGTTGCCATGGTAACTGGAAAACATGGTGGCGAAACATCAGCCACATAAACAAAAGCTCTAATAATACTTTGGGAACTATTTACCTTTTTATCTCCAGTATCCAGTGGTACTGCGGGCTCATTTGTTAAGTATTTCGTGTCTCATAAACATGTTGGTATTATTCAGCCTGCAAGGTCTCTAGCTGAGCTTTAGTGTCATTGTTAAGCAGATTTAACTGGTACACTTTCAGAAAAAGGATGTATCAGTACAGAAATTTTACTCCTGAAAATCAGTTTGGAGCCTCATGCGTACATTTATTGTGATACTTTGATTTTGAAACCAGTTTGACCCTGCTAATTTTAATCACTTTACAGCAGCATAAAACTGGAATAATATAGAGCAGACAGGCCTAAACTAGGCATAATCCCCCAATCTATGATTTTGCTGGTTCCTGCAAACAGTCTTAATTTGCCTTGTCTATTTAACTTTACAGTTCGGCCGTAGAAATGACAGAATACACCTTTTTGTTGTTTTGTTAGGTACCAGATTAATTTGTGATCTCCTGTGTTCGAATTTGCGGGGCACATTTATTTCAAAACACATCTAGTACATAATATCCGGGAAGCAAACCAGGGGAACGCACCCACTATGACTGCATATACCCCTTGAAAAGGAGCTTCAGATTGTGTGGAATATCCCTACTTAAGGGTGACAGGTTTTCATCTTTCCCAAGAAAGATCGTAAGTGAAAGTCTAGTGAAAACCACTGCAATCGACTGACAACTTTCTACAAACACAACTACATGACACAATTATTCTAAATATTCCCTGTGAAAGTTCTTCACATACCGCATGTTCCGGTTTTATCTCCAAGAGCTCCGTAACCCTTTATTAAAAACAGACCTCAGAGACGCTCTTTAAACAAGAACAGAGAATATTACTTCAGTAAATCAGGTTTGAAACCGTTTTGCAAAGCAGTTAGGCATTAATGAAATTGTTCCAAAGGTCACTAGGTTTAGTTCAATTTCCCATTAAGTGGAGATGAGAGCTCAGTGAATAATTAATAGCAAATGATTGAATGAATTTCATCTTCCCATTGTAGTTACAAGCTCTTTCCGCAAGTCACCATACTCTCAAAGATGTTCTGAAATCATTGTCTTGGTTGCTTCTCACACTTTCTACTCGTGCAGTGTTTGAGCTGGTCCATCCCTTGGCATCACGTTGCTAGACCCCACAGCATTTGGGGTCTGCCACGTTCCCTCATCTCTCCAAGTTGCATTCCCTCATCTCTCCTTGCACTGGAAATGCAAGCCAGCAGAAGTACACATACTGTACCAACGGTAGAGTGTCACAGCTCATCAAACATACCCGAAGGATGAGAATTAACCGAAAAAAGGGCTAAGAATTCACAGGAAGCTTTTGGAAGTTTTGAAGTTCAGGATCCACATTAAATCCATTGGGCCTCAGGATGCGATACTTTTGTTCATTGCATATTTTTGCAGGAAAAGGTTAAAGAAGAAGCCAGATATTTGAGGGGGCTTATGTGCATCTTTGAAGTCTAAAAAAGAGTGCTGTGTCATGCATACCCTGTAATCATTTTTTTTAAAGCTAAGAGAGCAATTCAGCTGAATGACAAAACTGCTTACCACAGTGATTAAACAAAGAGCATGCAGCATCTTAAGAGCAGCAGCCCATCATAATCRACATCTCCAGGCTTAGCAGAGGTTACAAAAGTCTTACGATAAACTGGATAACCATACACACAGTAAAAAAAGCTTCCTGAGAAGGAAAGGAGGAGCAGCCTGTCTCTAGCCACCTGCAATAAGTCAGCAGGAACTTCTAACACTGAGTCTGAGGGACGTCGTTGCAACATAAACAGAGTGTAGATTTTCTTGGTTGCACACTTCAAACTTTGTGTATTATTTAACTGGATTTCTTCCTATAATGGCAAACTCAGTGACCAATTTTAGTGTTATATCATACTTTTGTTTTTTTTTTAAACACTTTCACTACAGATTAACAAAAATGAACTGAATTCAGCGATTACCAAAAATAAACTGAATATTTCTGATAAGACTTAACATCACAATAAAGAACATACTGTATTATTGTCTTCCCTATTACATAAAATATTTGCCCTTTCACAAAGGACTGCAAGTGTAGCTCTCTACCTTGCATTTTCAGCTTTTCCTCTATAGGCTATCCTTTGTCTTTGAAGCACATCCAAGAAAAAATATAGACGTACTTTGGAAATTCTTTGGTTTCTCCACTGAATGCTAATAAGCCTCTTAAATCATATCTAAATCTGCCTATTTTAGCTAAAGGTATGTCTCCAAGAGCCTCTCTTGTTTGGGTTTGGTTTTTGTTTTGTTTTTTTTTTTCTGCTTTGTATGCAAGTAATATATGTAAAACAAAGCTTTCTGCTGTACATGAGTAATAAAATCTATAATTTAATCTTTCTGACACTATGACCTCACAAGTACATTAATATGGAAGAATATAAAATAACAATTATCTGATGAGTTTCAAAGGCTCCTGGAATTTGTAATAATTCTGTGCCATGGGTCTCTAATGGCTACATTCGTTTTGGTCCATCTAGAGCAGTACACTGGGTAGGAGAAGATATTTATCCTCAATGTGTCAAAGTCTTTTGGTTGAGAGAACAAACAGGCCTGAGTTCACAAAGAAATTTTTTGCCAACGCAATAGAAACCACAGTCCAAGATGACCTCTAGGGATCCAGCTAGGGATTCTGCCATAGGACGATAGGAAAATCAAGTAATAGTGGAGAGTGGAGAGTCACAATGAGAAATCCTGCAGAGAAGACTTGCATTTTCAGCCCTGCCCTTCTGGATTTAGGCAGTTTTCTCTGGTATAAGAAAAAACATCTCCTTTCCCTCAGTGTTCTCTGAAGGACTAAGACTCCCCACACTTTTTTTTTCCTTAAAAACTAAGATAAACAATCCTTTTTACAAAAGCTTTCTGGAAGGAAGCTTCTGCTCACCGGCTACCGTGGGGCTATTATTCCTTAAAGATGTGGGAAACGTGGGTTCATCTGCCTGGCTGAACAGACTGATCCAAGTTAACATCCTCCCGTGGTAGGCTGATGAATTTATTCTTTGCTCTCTGGACCAACACCATATTCACCAAGTAACGAAGCCTGACTGAATGCAGGAATTGACTCAACTCTTTAACTTTCCTAAAGGAACTTTTGGAAATGGAAGCTTACATCTACAGTATTATATTTTTCTTTCCTCACTCACAATGATGTTGGACTAAGAGGGGGAAAATGGAAGAATGCCAGTCAAGATACTGAAAGTCCCTGGAATAGTTTACTCAACATACCCCTCCCTGCAGGCAGGGTCTAGGGAACTCCCAAACAGAAAAGGGACTTGATTTCAGGGCCCTCCTATTCTCCAGATCACTTTGACAAGTGAGGTAGTGACTAAGGATGCTGCACTGCTKCTTGCTGGCGGACTTGGGAGAAGCCTACCTAGCAGAAGAAAGACAGGAGTATCAAATCAGCGTTCCCCAACAAGCGTCGAAAGTACAAAAGGTACACAACTTGGCCACCACAGTACTAGGGATGCTAGTGGGTCTGAGGGTCACTGTCTTATCACAACTGGGAGAAGCAACTTAGTGAGCAGAGAAGTTTCTCTAGACTTAGAAAGCCTATGACAGTGACCTTTTGCAAAACTGTTTGCTAGAGTATTTAACAAATAGTGTGTGATGCTCCCTACAAAAGGGATGACSGACTTGTCTAGAAAGACAGGCATAAAACACATCCTTGCACAACTAAGAGCCCCTCATCTAGCCAGATTATGTTAAGGAAGTTGCTATGAATGCTGACTTGAACAGTGCTTGCTTTGCAGAGCATAATGAAGGGTGGGCTCATTTCATACTTGTTGGCACCTCTGATACAAAATACCTGAAGCCTGGGCTGGAGAATTTATCAGGAAGTTTTAGTGTTTTGTGGATTAAAGAAAAGTTTTTGTCCTTGAAACACATGAATATTAATTAACCGTACTCCCCAAACATGGAGTTTGGACAGCTTCATTCAGCATGGTAAATTCTGTATTCAAAAGGTGTTCATGCAGGGATCAAGTGCAGAGACAGGGCTAATGGTTCTCTGCGTGCAGGTGTAAGATGCCTCTTTGCTGTGGCTCCTCTGGCTTGGCTGTCAGTTGGACTATCATCACATTGAGGCTAATGGTAACAAGATTCTCCTCTCACCTCTAATGACACTTGCTATGGCTATTTCAGTTGTGAGGATGCCAAGAAATTCGGCTCACAACAGACCATAAGAGGACGCAGCCAGGTCCCAATGGCAGACTAACATCTCCCTGTTTAGAACAACCATGAGGAAAGGAAATGCAAAACACCATGGCTTTATCAGTAATGGAGGTTCAACTTGGACCTGGAACTGGCAAGAGATGCCATAGAGAAAGAAGAATAATTTGTGAAAAAAATAGCAAGCTCCTTTCTTCTTCCTAACAAATGGTTTCTTCTCTCTTTTAGACTTCAACTCTTCTGGATTTTGGGGGAGTGTCTTCTGCTGTGGGAGCAATTCCCTAGAGTTAGCTATTTTTATATCCTTATTTTGATGTTTAATAACTCTTGATGGGTTTTTCTCAACGTCTAGCTGCATGGCTAAGTGCTTTTTGAACCATTTATATTTTTAGTCTCCAGAACACCTGTGACGGAGTTTAAAAATCAAATTGCATGGCATATAAGGGAAAGTAAATCTATCTGTTTGTTGAAAACCTGCCTCCCAATTGCTTCACTTGACGCTCCTGAGTTCTTACATCAGAAGAAACACAGAGTAATCATTCCTTTTCTCTGGTCACTGATAATTTAATATGCTGTACATTATTCATCCAAAACTGTCATGACATCTTTCCACAACTCTTCACGATCTTTTTTTTTTAATAAACCTGAATAATTTGGTAGCATCGACAAATTCTCTAACCTCATTATTCATCTCCCTTTCAGGTCATTTATGAATATGTTGAACAGTAGATCTCCCTCTGAGACCTCACTGCTAACCTCTCCTGTTGTGAGACCTCGCAATATGTTTTTCTTTGTTTCCTACTTCTTAGCCTCAAGCAATGGCCACATTTCTGGCTACATCTGGCTTCCCCTCCATACTTCAGTTTAGTCCCAGAATGATTTCCTGTAAACACTTCTAGAATCTCTTACCTAAAAATATCCATAAGGTTTTCTGCTAATATGTCTTGTGACTGTAAGAGAAAATGGGAGTGGAAACTTGCAATGGAGTAGTATTTCATGCTTCATTTACCTAAGTCTCTTTTTATTCTAATTGCAGATGTATAAGTGCTGCACTGACAAGGTCCACTGAGGTGAGTGAAACAGCCTATTACCTATGTGATAAAGGAATGAATTTGGCCTGTGAGTTGGTTATCTAACTAACAGGGCAAGGATTCAGCGATACTGAGGCAAATAACAGTAGGAATATCTCTGTTTAAGATTTGTGTCTGGTTTTGTGTTTGAAAAACAACTTTGAAAGCTGTGAGCTAGTTTTAGCTCCAGGTATATTTGTGCCTTTGTTTGCATTTGGAGTGTATTAAAAAAAATCAAAGCAGCAGCTGGGAGGCAGATGATTAATCACAGAGGGAGCTAAGCCTAACCCCCCTGTAGGACCAGCTTTCCCTTAATGCACAACTTTGTTCATGCTGAGTAGTATCTTGCTCGGCGAATCATCCCTCTGAGATTAATGTTGCCGTTAGTTTAAAAAATGAAGCCCCACTGAAGACAGTGAGGTTTGCAAGGCACTTAATCAAAAGGCAATGAGATTATACGTTTAGCAGTCAAAGTACAATCTATCCTAGACTATGAGTGGCAATCATCTGTTATAAAATAGAAAATAAAGCTCGCTCCCAGTTTTGAATCATTCTGATATTCCTATTACTGCTTCTGTCCTTGATTTAGATTCATCTTAATATTCTTGGATGAAAAGTTAATTGGTGCTGGAGCTGATTCACAGGTGGATCGGATTGCCTTAACTCAGGGCATCAAAGACGCAGGGTGGTTGATGAGGGGCACTAGCAATTTCAGCCATCTGATTTTAACTTGCCACCACATTTTTGCCGAAGCCCTCAGAGTCCATCTGAGCTCAGCTAAAGAGCTAACAAGCAGCTAATTATTCCCAGCTACCTTCACTGCAAAATTCTTCTTTTCAGTACAACCAGCTCTTTTTTTTTTTCCCCCTTTGTTTTTATTTTTTGTATTTCTAGCTCATCCCTTCATTCACTTTGGGAAAGCACCGGATCTTTATCCACATATTCAGAAACTTCGTCATCAAGGTCCTTAAGTATGTACAACTGGAGTCAGCAGGGCTACTCAGCTGCTTAATACAAGCACATACTTAAGCACCTTGATGAAGTCTCTGAATTTGTGGATAAACAACTTATATAAGGTCAGATCTTTGATTAAGCTGGAATCAGATTAAGCAGAACAGAGTTCATGTCTGTGTTGTAAAGTCATGCAAATGCAGGAGAAAACATATTTGAGAACTCTGTCTTTTTACTTTAAAACTATGGATGAGGAATATGGCATCACTGAGACATAAAATAGGTGAAAACTTTATGGGGCTAATGTTAGTCCGATTTCCAGGGAAATCAGCTATTCTGTGATCTCCTTCCCCACTGATTTATGGACCCACAGGCCAGCTTCAATCAAATGTAAAAAAGCAAGAAGGAAGCTCAAACATATGAAATTTTCACAGGTTTCATGAGCCAGTAGCAACTACAGGTCCGTGGCTGGCTGAGCTCTGTGCACCCAGACAAAGTAAGACTGTGTCTCCTGTTGTGAGTGTGCCCTAGGATTTGGGGCACAAGCTGAAGTTACTGTAGGTGTTGGGGACAAAGGACGAAGTGTGCTGGAAATGGGGTTTTATTAGCTCCACGGTTTATTGGAACAATTTGTTATCATAGCTGTCAGAACAGGTTGCGCTTAAACAGCATGGGCAGTTGCTAAAATATAACTAGCAACCCACGTACTGTACGTTTGTTACAGGGAGTGATAGATTGCTATTTAAAACACTTGCTTTTTAATTATTATTTTCCCTAATTCATCACAGGACTTCAGAGACAGCAATACGATTTCTCTGAGTAGAAGATACTTTAGGGTTTTAGATACACATTTTTCTATTCCAGCTAAAAGAAACCTGGCATAAACCTGGCATTCAGTCAGTTTTGGCAGCGAGTTAGTCACGCTGGAAGAGTAACTTATAGAAGACATGCTTATTTGATGTCGTAAGATCCTGTAACTCTCCTGGTTCCCTGTGATTCTTTGTGGTGGAAGACTGAGCAGTACCATTATATGGTCTAGTCTATGCTGGTAGTGAATCAGTGCTTTCTAACGCTTTATCTAATCAGGAGTAAGTGTTCTCTGCTTCCAGTGCAGTCATTCACAGCTATTCTGAACCACAAATACACATACTAACAGTATTTGCTCTTTGAAAGCAAGTGCAACAGCTCATAGTTCAGAAAAAAAAACCAAAAAAAACCAAAACAAAAAAGCTGTTTAATGTAGCTATTTAGTGAATTCTACTATTCTGGCTACTTCGGCTATTCAGCAGGAATATCTTATTTGGAAATCACCTCTTGTGGTATTACCCTGTGGAACACTAATACCAGACATTAAAAAATATTTGCTCATTATCACACTGCAGATTAACATCGTTGAGGAATTCTATAGAGAGAAACAGCAATCAAGCAATTCTCTGTCATTAAATTATACCTAAAAGATTAATGTGTTATGAAGGAGACAGAGACTACATGCATTCACTATCTTCAGAATCGGCCAGCGGATGCCTGTTGAGCTGGGGTATAATGATAGATGTTATTTTAATTAAAAAAAAAAGATTATTCAGCTTTTCCCAAAATGCCAGCTAGCATGTATATGTCATGGGCAGCTGGTAACCCCAAAGTAGACATATGTATGCACATACGCTTTTATATTTGTATTCGCAAATGGCTTTAATATTAAAAAATCACACAAATTCTACTCCTGCACTCTGTGAATGTCAGATTGTGTGATTGCTGAGGACCTCTAACCAAAGAAAGCCCTACAGAGAAAGCTTTACGGTTATTATTTATGCTTGCACAGTGCTGGGGGATGGAGAAAATGAGGAATTCCTTTGACAGCCCATTTACAACACTCAATATCTGTTAGGCAGCTCCTCTTGTGACTGAATTCAAGATCAGTCAGGCTGTCAGGGCTGTATTGCAAAATCTGTGCTAGCCAGTGGTGAGTCCTCCCAACACTGAAATCCTGGCACTGAAAAGGACAGAACACAAGACTCCATCAAACAGAGTCCATAGTTCTAATTACATAAAAGTTATTAGAAGAAATACAGAGAAGGTATGGTCAAAAGCATGAAAAAAAAAAAGGTCTCTTTCTTGGTAGTTTGTTGTTTGGTTGGGTTTTTTTTTTCTTATTTTGAATAAAATACACACATTCACATGCTCATACAGAGGAAAATGGGAAAAATGGAAAAGGGTGGGACTGAATGAAAAGTGAAGGTTCTCTTCCTTTGCATCTGTGAGGAACAGCTTGCTCTAAAGCTTTCAGCTGAAATTTCATTTAAGAAAAATACAAATAGGGCTGCCAAAAGATAAGGAGATATCCCAACGCATATATATGTCATGCTGATAAATAGACTAATGGCTACCATTCCCGGAAGCAACAGTTTGGTATACATATTACTCTACTGTAATCATAAAGTACTTAAGGTCCAGAAAAAAAAAAAAAAATGTAAACTTGCTAAAATGATGGGAATTATCTTCTCAATTTATTTTCAGCTCAAAGTGGCTCAAGTACTTTATTACGCTTCCTTCACTACATACTTTAACAAATAAGCAACATATATTCACCAGGCTGATGCAACAATTAAATGATCACTGAGTTGTTTGACTGGCTTTACAAAATCTAAGTGGTATCTCCAATAATGAAATGTGACAGACAAAGTGTCAGTCAGATATATTCAGGCAACATTCCGTAGGTAACTGATATGGAAATGAAGACTGGATTTAGTGTGCTGGTTTTTCGAGCAAGAACAGGAAACACAGTACAGCAGGTTTTTTCCACTTGAACTTTCTTTAAGAGATGTTGCTTTCAATTTCAGGAGGAAGCAAATGATTCAGTTTTGATCTCTGCTAAAATATGAAGGGAAAAAACCTCTTTCCCTTACTTCTGTTAAAAACAACTTGAAGTCCTTAATGTAATAGGAAGGCTAGTATATTAGTTTTCCTCAGCAATCCCTCCACCAAGTCAGCAAGAACCGTCATCAGCTAATAAATGATCCAAGGATGGTAACAGTAATCTCCAGCTGAAAAATAAATACCCAGATAGAACAGTCCTTTGGGAGGTAACAGAAAATAATTGAAAACAGAACATCTCTACTTAAAATAAATTAAACCGTAATTCTTGCTGAGTCCAAGTGGCTGAATCTGGGACAGTGTGAGAAAGCCAAAGAACAAAAACCTATCAGTCTTATTTAATAACAGCACATAAGAGAAATTATAACTGTACTCATTTACTCTGTCTTTCAAATAAAAAATATATAGTTCATCTATGAGACAGCTCATATACAGATGCTGGTGGGGGATTCTCAAACCAGGCTGGAGGTGATTTCCAGCAGTTGCTGCCTGTCTAAAAGGAGTTGGACTCCACCAGTGGGAAGGCAGGTGCAGAGCACTGCAAGGAGCTGGACGGTGTCGAGGTGGCCTGTGTCTTCTGGTAAGTAAGGAGCAATGGTTCTCTCATAAGGTCCTGTGGGGAGGCTTTCTGGTGTCTTGTCTGTGAGCAACTCCATGGGGTAACAGCTGAGTTCCTCACGCCCATGAAGTTAGATATATGCTTGACTCTGGGACGCTTTCAGGTTTCCAGATCTACATTTGTGCTTCCACTGTGTGACATCTTCATACTAGGCCAAGATCTGGGTGCTCACCAGCCCCACTTGCACTCAAGTTTTCAGAGAAAGAAAACCCATGGGTATAGAGAAGACTCCGACGTACTGTGAGCAAGTCTCCTGGATAACTGAGCAACCAAAATCCTGGAGGCACTGCAGCTTTCCCCAGTGAGGAAGACTTGATGCAAGTGCCTAGGGGCAAAAGCATGCAAGTAACGTAAAAGGAAATTTTCAAGGAATCCATACATAATTTCTGCGTCAACAAAATTTCTTCCTCACCCTCCTGAAAGCTGATTGACCAGATCCTTAGCTGTCTATGCCTCTCCATGGCAGCAGTGGAGAATTAAGCCTTCAGCTGGAAATTCAAAGTTAATTTGAGAAGAAGCACAGGAATGCAAGACGCAAGCCCCAAATATACAGCTGTAAGTATTCGATATCTCTACGCTGGTACTGACTAGATGGTTATGTTCTTTCCCTGCCCTCCACCTCCCACACCTCCAACAGCCACCGAATGATTGTGCTGCTGAAGCCATTTCTTATCCTTCCTGTCCACATAAAAGGGAAATGTCCTCAGCTATATCTCTGACCTTATGTTACGATCGATATCGGTAATGGTTCACCTTAAAGCACAGTTGACTATAAAGGCTGAGAGACAGTGACTGTTCTCTCCCCGCTGTAAATACAAGGGAATGAAATGTGATTTCTATGTTTTAGCTATTTCTCTGCAAGTAAAGACATTCACTGAAATTGTATTTGTGTTTGTGTTTATTCTCATTGCCCGTCAAGTTTGGACATGCATAGTAATGGCAATGTTCTTGTTCTAATTTGGTTCCTGTCACTACTGTGACTCTTAATGAATGTTTTGTGCACGGTGTTCCTGCAAATTGCTTTCAGGAAGAAGTTTTGCATTTGTTTGGGATGCAAATCAGCCAAGAAAAGCTGAGAGGTATAATACCACTGGAACTGTTCATTTATTTCCCTAAGAATTCAATATAAGAAATCCTTTAGATATTTAAAAAAGAAATAAAACACTATAAACAATATTATGCACTGAAAGAGTGACTTTATACTTGCAGGGCTGTAAGTGAAAACTGCAAGTCATTATAGAAATAAGCGACAGACCAATTTTATTAGTTCCAGTTATTAGACTAAATCATTGCAATTTTTTTTTTTTTTCTTTTTTGCTTTGTTCAAAGACAAGTCAGGAGTAATGAACCATAGTCTTTTCAGCATTCTTTATACCTGTTCTATTCAAAGCATACAATTCATCCAGGAACTTTTGAGAGAAATTCAGATTTTGCACATTCTATTTCTTCACTTTATTTGCTCAGCTGTATCCTAGACTTTGCAACAAATAACTGAGTAAGAGAATCTACTGCAGAAACACTAAAGAATTTCATCAAGTAACAGCTGCCAACTTCCTTCAGTCAGCTGTTCTTCACCTGAGAAACTTCTGAGAAAATATGGCAGTCTTTTAAGCCTTTGTGAAATACCAGAAGAAACATCATTTCCTCTGAAAACTAACAAACTCTTGCCACTGGACGTAATCTTTGTTTTTCAGGAACAAARGGAGAAAATAATGCCCTTGCCTTCTGAAGCCTATCAGCTGAAGGATACATAATTCAGTCTTACAAAAAAATTAGTTCAAATACAGCTTATTCATTCATTACAGAAAACACAGGGACGTGTGTTTCTGTCTTTGCCCAAGCTCCATGTACAGATGACTATCATAACTCTCATGGTATTCCTGAGGATTTGAAAAGGGGAGATGAGTGCTGTAACTGTAAAGGTGGTGTACTTCCATAGATGATGAAGTTATTAAAATTGCATATATATTTGTTTATTTTACCTAGCAGAGGTGCTATACGGGTAGTTCAGTTTATGGCCACAGTAGGTACTTCATTTGAATAGGTGGTTCTTATAGTGCAAACATTTACAACAGCCATCCCTGAGAACAAACTACATATTCTCAAGAAAAAACACAAATTATTAGGATGGATCCAGCCCCCTCTCAAAAGAAATGCTCTGGGAGACAAACAAAAGAAACAGGTCCTAAGAAATCAAAGTTCCCTAAACAGAGTATCCAAATGCTCACGTTCACAACAAGCCGCTATCTTTACTGTCACGCAGCTGGACTGTTCGYAGGGCGGCTGCTGGGGGAGCCATGACTGTGGAAATGGGGAACTGAACCAGCATCTAGCAACAAATCACCACCGCTGGCAGTAGCCTCAGGCAATCTCATGATACATCTACTGGCCGTTAACTAAGCTCTCTGGTTAGCTCCCACTGCCTGGACCCCTGTTTGTCCATATTGCTTGTGTTTACTTCAAAACTCCCCTTAGAAGTAAAACAACTAATGTCCTCCGAGATGAAGATCCAGGACTCTTCTGGATTTGATCCACTCCAGGTACCGCTCCTAACAGTCAGTATGGATAAATGTAGGCCAGGGTTGTCGCTTTCCACATTACACGGTCTTCCAGCTCCATCCCACCAAACTATACCCTTGGATACTCCCTATATATTCCCATGTCAAACACTGGTCATACAACACAAACCCTCTGTTGCAGTCTATATAAATATCATTTTGGTGGTATGCAACACACACACATACTATTTCCAATGCTGGTATGAAAAAGACCCTTCAGAAAATATTACTTGTATTTACAGGCACAGAAGCACAATACAGGAAATTAGAAAGATCAGAAAGAAATGCAAAATACTATGCATCACTGAAGTGACTGAAGTTTGTACAGTACCTTTCATGTGTACAATACCTTGCTCTCAGGTACTTAATCCAGCCTCCCTACTCCTGGGAGAGTTATGTATCTACTTTTGAAGTCCAGCAGTGAAATTGTCATAGCCGAGTGAAGTTATAATCCACAAACAAGAGAGAGGGACAAAGGTGTAAAGCAGCACAAGCTYTATATAACTGCAGCTGAAGCTCCAGCTCACCCTCCAAGCATGCCTCCTTGCTTCACACCAGAGGAAGAGTGCAATATGCAAAGAATCAGTTCAATGTATAATGGCAGATTCTCCCTGGGAGACTGGTAGTGGAGAGATGGTTTTCCATCCAGACCAACATAGCTTATTCATAGCTAATGTTATCTTAATTAGACACAGTAATTAATTAAACACAATGATTAGATGCAGTAATTAAACCCATTAATTAAATACTGTAGCTTACCCACTTTTCATCASTGAGTTTCATCTCTTCATACAAACTAGGGAAGTGATCGTCCCCCTGTACTTGGCACTGGTGAGGCCGCACCTCGAATACTGTGTTCAGTTTTGGGCCCCTCACTACAAGAAGGACATTGAGGTGCTGGAGGGTGTCCAGAGAAGGGCAACGAAGCTGGTGAAGGGTTTAGAGAACAAGTCTTATGAGGAGCAGCTGAGGGAACTGGTGTTGTTTAGCCTGGAGAAGAGGAGGCTCAGGGGAGACCTTATCGCTTTCTACAACTACCTGAAAGGAGGTTGTAGCGAGGTGGGTGTCGGTCTCTTCTCCCAAGTGACAACTGATAGGACGAGAGGAAACAGCCTCAAGTTGCGCCAGGGGAGGTTTAGATTGGATATTAGGAAAAACTTCTTCACTGAAAGGGTTGTCAAGCACGGGAACAGGCTGCCCAGGGAAGTGGTTGAGTCACCATCCCTGGAGGTATTTAAAAGACGTGTAGGTGTGGTGCTTAGGGACATGGTTTAGTGGTGGAATTGGCAGGTTAACGGTTGGACTTGATGATCTTAAAGGTTTTTTCCAACCTAAACAATTCTACTCTATGATTCTATGATTCTATGATCATTATAATCGAGATGATTTTTTTCACTTCAGTCATAAATAGCAAAATCCACCAAAGTGCTAAGAGGAATGGAAGTGCATCAGTTCCACTACTAACCCCCCAAAGCCTTCTCTTACCCCTGTGTAATGCGAGAAGTGCCTGAATTCATGAGGTGCTTCTCTGCTTGACTTTAATCCACATTACGAGGCTGCCTGTGACCAAAAGGTGGCTTGGACTAAGAACACCTAAACCTGATTAGAGCCCAAAACCTCTGGAGGGGAACACCTTGCCTCTCAGAGCTCATTTTGGTGGACATTTTCAGACCACACCTAAACAATACCAGCTGAAACTGTCAGATTCACACGGCATTTAGGTGAGACTAGAGGGAGGTGATGTTCACTTAATATTAGTCTAGAAGATAAGAAAAATTGTGAGAAAATTCCTCCCTCAGTTTCTGGGTATCCAAATCCACACGATCCACTAACTGCAGGATTGCCCCACGTTCTAGACGTGTAGGGTAAGATGGACTAGGACTTCCACATCCTCCAGTAAGGACAGGCCAAATGTAAGCCAAGATTCTTTGGATCAATCAAGAGCATAGTCTGTGGTTAGGACCGTCTTCGTCTTTGTTCCCACATCTGTTTTTGTATTTTTCCACTATCAGCATTATATGCTGTGGGGGGATTTAGAAGAAGGAGCCGAACCCAGTTTTCTCATCTCTAGGGCAAAAGCTGTTATATGCTAGGGATGAAAATATTTTTGTTCCATACCACTTGCACAAACCCTATTTTAAGTTCTTCAGACCTAATTCAAAAGAGACTCCAGGGCATCAGTAGCAGACGTTTTCTGAAGCCCTGGCTAAGATGCCTAAGGACTGGAAAGAGAAACAGTCTTTAAACATCCCTATCCTTACTTTGTCTAGCAGCTTCCAGCTCGGAGGACCAGCCTGTGGGGACCCCGTCAGCCTGTACTGAACAACTCCCACCACTGGCCTGGGGGACCAGACAGCCTGGACATCCTCTGGACTGTGCTGCAGGGATAAGCTGCCTCATTTTAAACTCAGAAGCACATCACTGGATCTAATGCAGACTCTCCGCTTGATTTGAGATGCCTTGTTAACTAACGCAGAGATGCCTACGTAACAGAGCATAGTATCAGTAAGGACAGGGAATGCTCCTCTCTATCCTAATCAAAAACGTTCATGAAGCAAAAGGGAATTAATGAAACTGTCCCTGAATATTTATCTCCCTGAAACTGTCCAAATACAGCACCTCAACCTTCCTTAGCAACTCCTGTCCGCAGGCAGAGATTTCCTAACATCCTCCTAACAGGCAAAATGTGTTCCTTTTCCTTAAAATATGACCCRTGTATTTCAAAGTCACAAATTAATCTCCATCCATCAAACAAGGGTGTTCCTAGTTGAAAGTTTGAGGGTTACCTCTGTGCAAGGAGAAATACTTGGCCAATTTCTTACTTCTTGTTTAAAACTTTTCAGGTCACCAGAAGCCAAGGAGTAAATGGAGCTTTAAATCCCAGAACAATTCCACAAACTTAGTAAAATAAGGATTCTCTTAATTCTGGAATGGTGCCATGTAATACCATCATCTTTGGCAAACAGGATGCCAACTGTGAAACAAGAGCTGGGGTGTAATTACAGTAGTCGTGAAAGGAAAAGGAGCAACAATCTGAGAAGCAATCACAGCCTTGACAAAGAATGTAAAAACTCCAGAGAAAAATGCAAACAAAACAAAAACCTACCAGCACCTCAAAGCACCTCCCCGCCCTCCCCCAAACCCCGCCCCAACAACTTATCATCAGATATCTGGGGCCGTAGAAGAAGCCCAAAACAAAGATACATCGTTGTGCATTATGTCTACTGCACTGTAGCGTATTTAAAACCACGATCAAGGCGTTATCTGGACTAACATGTTAAAAAATGTAATTGTGTCTAAATAAAGTTAATGGGCTGGAAAAATGGCTCAACAGCTTAAAATATCTAATGACTTTGAGAGTAGCTTAATTATAACTACATTAATTCTAGTCTTTGCTCATGCATGTTCTCATCTATTGTAGCAGACATGAAAAAGTGTTTTGAGTCCTAGCACAGAATTTTTGTTCAAAGAACTTTGCAAAATAATACTATTTCTTTCTGATCTACTTTCCTTTACAAAATCCTATGTTCCAGCACCCTAAAGTAGCAGCAGTTTGAGCTGGTACAATCACACAGCAGGCACTGCAATACAGCAAGATGCCCGCCTGTGCAAAGCTCGGGAATTGAAATAGTTTTAGGCCAGCAATGTGCTTATGTGCTGGTTCTCCAACAGAAGAGTGAGTGCAAGGGCAGTACACACTGCATCTTTCAATGGCGTTTATCAGTGTTTTGCTGCCAAAACAGGAGGTAGGCTTCCACAGGAATCTGTCCTGGATCCAGTGTTACTCATTATTTTTACTAGCAGAAAAGAAAGAAACCTAAATTAAACTTTCAGATGGCATAAAATTCAAAGAAAACTGAACAAACTGGGGAAATGGTTTGAGGAAAACAGGACATAGTTCAATAGGAAGCAACACAGATGCTGAACCTGTGATGTTCCACTCTGAGCTGGTTGGAAAACTATGTTTTTTCTTGAACTTAAAAATTTGTAAAGTAATTAGAGACAGGGGAATAACAAGAACAGTCTAAAGTATGTGAACTAGAAAAGGCTGTTTAGAGAAGATTATGGAGGGCATAAGAAAGCTAACTAACCCTTTCAACTCCGTAAAAAGACAAGTATAAAAGGAATAAGTCCATCTCCTGTATGAGCGGAACAAAGAGTAATGGCTTTAAATTGCACTAGAAGAGTTCAGTCAGGTATCAAGAAAATACCCAAGAAAACCTAACGGTAAGGACAGTGAGCCATGGGTACGGCCTGCCAGGGCAGGCTGGTTCCAGCCTCCTGTGACGGAAGCTCTAAACCACAGGCGTGGGGTGTGTTCATGGGGACAGCGCACACACCTGGTTGGGCTTGACTTTGGACCTCCCAGGCTCCCTCCGCCTCCGTTTTCTTCAATAACTGGGAGCTATGGTAAGTTTGCACCTCTCATTTTGTTTCTTGTCTAGAAGAAGGAAATGCGTCCTCCCCACGGAGGCTCTTGAGCGACGCCTTCAGTTCATACGCCAGTTCCCCGCTCAGTACTGCAGTGCCTCACTTACAGGAAGGGGGCTGCTTGCTTGTCTGTTTTACAAGTTTAAGAAATAAGTACTTGAAAAACAAAACAAAGCAACTTTGAACAAAACAAACAAAAGAAAGCCAAACTCGTTATAATATAAAGGGGGGGCAACAAACTGATGGATTGTTCTTGTCAGCTCTTTGCTGAAGGGCATAAGTTTAAGACAGCTACAGTAACAGAAAATGAATTGGCACTTCACACTCCAATATACTGTGAAGCCTCCAGAGTCCTATTCTTATTATTTTTCAGATGTTACCACTGAGTCCTTACACATCAGAGAGACAAACACCGCCTTTCTGAGGCCTACAAGTGGGCTGAGTCCTGGAGAAAGTGCTGATAAAGACAGCCGTATCTGAGCACTGGGTGGGTGTGAGATGCACAGGCATTGCCCATCCTCTGGATGTGCAGACCTACTGAGGCATAACATGGCTCCTCTCCAGTCCCAACACCTGGCTTTCCTTCCTTCCTTCCTTCAAAACAAATCTCATTTGTTCTTCCCTTCTTCCCCCAGAAGGAACCGGGTGACAGTGAGGACCATAGCCAGCCTCTCCGCTATCACTGATTTACTTGTAAACCTGGACTTGGCATGGAGCACCATGCTGGCATTTAAAGTACAAACACTAGCGTGTTGTTAGCCTCATCTTTCCTGCACACCAGGGAGACTGAAACCCTTCTGGAGACATGAGAAGCACACCTGAAGTGGAGACATGACACTTTTCCACATGCTGAAAACGTTAAGACATAAAAGCTCACACAGCACTCGTGATTTATAGAATTTAGCAGAACCTCTCTAACTTGACCATGTATCATAGAATCACAGAATCATAGAATCATAGAATCATTAAGGTTGGAAAGGACCTCTAAGATCATCAAGTCCAACCATAAACCCAACACCTCCGTTTAGTGCTGACATCACTTTTAGATCAATACTTGGGAGACTGAACATGGCTTTTCAAATAAATGTTAAAGCTAAGGACTTTAAAAAAGGAAACCTGAGTATTCAATATTTCAGCTTTGTGTATTTTATGTTTGGTGACAGTATTTAAGTTTAGGATAATGACGAACATTGTTGCCATGGAAATGTAATTTGTAAAGTGCCCTAATACGCTGTGAATGAAATGACACCATGGTTCAGAGACGAGGACTCTTCTGGAATTTCCAGAGGTTAGTAAAACCAAAAGTCATCAGATAATCTCATTATGATTATTTCTTTGTTGTACTTATATCCACACCAAGAGAAGGCGTCCCTGCTGCGACACAACTGGACTGAAGACAGAGCACTTCAGTAGAGACCAGGTAGCAATCGCTCTCCGGCATGTATGAAGTCCAGATCTGTGTGTGGGTTTTGTTCAGCAGACGTGGGACAAAGGAAGAAAAGTCCTTCCTTACACTGCTCCCTCTTCACTGTTTGCACGGGTCAGACCAAACCTGACTCCAGGCTGCTGACTTTAAGGGTTTGGATACATTGGCAGGGACTCCCTTTTGCTGTGTACTATAACATCATGTACTAAACATAAAGCTTGTGTAAACACTTCACTGGGCATACTTCATATTTTACTATGCATCAAGCTGTATTTAAAGGGAAATTCGATTCAATTTTAAGTAAACAAAGCCAGCATTTACAGTTGTTTAAATAAAAATGCCTCAAATATGTTGTACATAGAAAAAAGCTTTATTAGAACATGTTCTAAATCTGAACATAAGCCTTTTGTTGAAGAAATGAAGTATTATTTGCACTTAGCTAATTGAACAATTTATATCAGACCATCCGAGCCAAGATTTTAGGGCAACTAATTCAGATCTCCTTGTATCTCAWATTAAAATACTGCATTACTAGACAAAAATAAACATTTCTCTTTTTTTCAGCTTCTATTCAGTTTGACTAGAAATGAAGCATGTGTTGAATTGAACAAGATGGATAACCTGGAGAGAAGAGAAACTTGTTTCTGAAGTTACGGGAACAGTTATACCTGACAAGGGTTAAGCTTTGACCTTCTGCAAAGTTCCCTGTTAGTGAAACTGATGTCAGAATGATTTGATCTCCTTCAAAACTCATCCTGTTTAATTGCCAAAGCATTTTGTTGCCTTCCAGTACACATAATACTTAACACTGACTGGCACAAATGTGATTTAAAGATCTTCAAACCCAGAAATAAATAGAATGTTACTTCAAATTAAAAAGCAACATTTAAATCAAGCATACGCTATTTATTTAGGCTGCTTCCATAGACTAATCTGCAGTGGAGTACCAGAGATACGGTTGTAGAAAATGTCTATGACTACGGGTGTGCTTCGATTTCTCCCGCACAGGCACAGCCTGTTTCTTCCCTCTGCTCTCATGCCCTCCTCAGTGTTTACACCTCCCTGGCTGAGCGCATCCCCACTCTGAACCTGATCAGTGAGGTGAACCCGTACCTGTGCGCCCGCAGAGAGGTCTGTAAGCTGTGGCGGAGAAAGGGAGAGGTGACAGGCAGCTTAGGAGTGGGAGAGGGTGGAAATTCTTACCCTCGTTTGGTCTGCTCAAGGTCTCGCCGAGTGAAAGCGTCGCCTATCTCACCTACAGGATATATGCGCAGGCACGTGAGCCGGGTGGCGTTGACATACATCCCTGCAGGCACCGTGGCATTACAGGAAAWCTGACCTGACTCTCAGAGTTCATTATTATACCCCTTTCCAAAAGACTGGCTGTTCACACCCTCTGCATCGCATAGCACAAAGTGCGACCATGATGTGTGTGCTCCGTACTCTCTTCTACCCTCCCTATGAGCTGCCAAGATACTCCTGGTGAAGCGACTGTCTCCATTTTTTTTTTTTTTTTTAATCTCAGTTCCAACTAGAAATGTGGGAGAAAATAAGCTGAAAGCATCAGGCCCTCAGGTACTGCCAAAAGTCGGAGCTCAGATGAAGCCAGTGAGGCCGTATTAGATTCATATCAGGCTGGAGGCATGCCCCCTCGGGAACCTTAACATTTAACTTCCATCACTGTACTGAATACACCGGTAAAAGGCTTAATATTTTATTAACGGTATTTCACAAAGTATCTTAACACAACATTACATAAAGCAGCAAGATGTTTTGCTCCATCAGCAGAACCACCTCTTGCACACATGTGCACACTCATGTATTTTACCCATGCCTGATACCCACTTCAGAGGCCTTTCCGTTTTGCCCAATGTGAGAGACGGGGAATCGTTCACTGAGTTATTAGCCTCAGATAACGGATCCGTATGATAACATGTCTCTTACTGAGGTCAAGAGGAGCCGTACGAACACAGGAGGGCAGAATTTGACCTGTTCAATTCTTTATTTTCTTGGGAGACAGCGACAGCAGACATGTCATCACTGTAGAAGAAACAGTTATATTCACAGAACTGTATTTTTTTAATAGCTCGGCTTTTTATCTGGTGCTCCTTCAGTCTTTCCGTAGCTTTTCCTTTGACAAAGTTCTCTGAGACAGAAGGTCCCTGAAAACCGGGGTGGGAAGGACGTTGCCCTTTCAGAACACCTTCCCATATAAATGCATGAATAAAGCACAAGTCACATTTGTCAGCTGGAAGGTTATGGTGAACTCGTGTGCATGTTTTTCATTATTTGCAGTGAATAAAGGCCCTTCTGATGAGATGCCACCTTTCACTCTTCCTTAACCAGCAGGTAGCCATTCTGACAGCACTGTGACAGCTGAATCCAGAAACTTTTCTTTTATATAATCTCCAAAGCTCAGTATATGCAATCCTGTGCTAGGATCTAAACTTCTCTCATCTCCTGTCATAAGCTATGGTTGAGTTACAGTGTTCATGAACACTTGACATATACTTTGCAGTTATTCAGAAACAGTCACTTTTCTGATTGTCAGGTTTTGTTTACATATCTATAAAAATTTTTTGGTTTTTAGTTCTTTGTTTCCCAGCCTCTGAAGCGTAACTTTTTCACATGTCAGTTGTCCCAAGAAGGTTGATTTTGCATTTACAGAAGACCTTTGTATAGATTAAGGAATACACCCCCCTCTCCCACTAGCAAACTGAGATTTAGGTCATGAAACAAACAGAAAAATGCAAGGGAGTTCTTGGTTACAGTTATGAAAATAGCATAATACTATTATCAGTATTGTTCCTGAACACTGCAAAATGAATTTAGTAAATGTATTTACAACCATTCCGACATACCTGGATAAAATGTTATACTGTTCTTTTTGTAACAAACATCTATACACCAAGAAGCTGTGTTTTTAGGAGCTCAAAACACTGTATTGTGTTGTGACACTGTGATGTACTACTATGTGAGCGCCCTGCCACCATCGCTTGCATTAGTGAAGTTCCAACCCATGTACAACAGGAGACACACTGCCACTTCATGACATGAGGTAAACCAAGGCAGCAGAAAAAAACCTGACCCCTGCCCTTGTTCTACCCTCTTGCTGCAGTGCTGACATACCTTTGGGTAAGTGATTAGACTACTGGTATAAATTCAACAATCTTTCACTGAGTTTTAATTGCTTAAGGCTCAGCTTCGTGAAAAGTTAATCTTTTCCACTTAATATTTACTTAAAGCTTATTATAGTTCATCCTTCAGCACAGGAACTGAAATTAGTTATCTAACTGTCTTTCTGCAAATTTGTATATTAAGTGTGGATTGATCATTAGAACACTGAAAAAGGTGTGATTAATGCATTTTGCTGTACCAATCTGTATGCTTGGGCAACAGCAATAGATGTAAAGCTCAAAAAGCTTCTTTTAAAAACACAAATTGACATTCTAGTTCTATGAAAGATCTTTCTCTGAGGCAGCTGATAAAATATCAGAGAATGTTTGGATTGCACGAGTATTACATTTGGTAGGAAAATCCACTAAAGTGGTTATTAGATTCCTATCAGATACCACTCAAAATACACAAAAAAGAAAGAAAGATAAATCTAGGGACATATTCCATATGATGGGGAACTAGAATGCTTTATGCTTTCGATCAGAATTGTATTTATTCAAATAAGCACTAACTCGACCATCATAACCACATATGTTTTGGCTGTACAGATGAAAGTCTATGGGAAAATAAAAGTTGTGGTCAGACTGATCTAATCTTACTGCTCTTCCCACTTTCTTAGCTCATTGAGAGGTTTTTTTGTCCCAAGACTAAATATGGTCAGAATAGTTCCACAATATGACTGGATCATGAGCTCAGTGGTGTTATAATTCTGTAGCTTGAGAAACCTACTGACAGTATCAGTTGCTACTATAATTCCATGGACATGATAAAAGTACYGAATTCACAAAAGATAAAAGTTTTTAAGGGTTACTTACAAATTATTTGACCGAAGCATGTATTTTCTTAAACCTCTGTTTGCAAAGATGAACAAATAATACACTGTCTCCCTTCCTTGAAACTTTCAAACTCCTGCGCTGGAGAAATTAGATTTTTATTTTAGATTGGTTTAAATATTGCACAAACCCTTATCCAAGCATTTTGACTGCATTTCATAGCCAGCTTAAAATCAGGCTTGGAGTAATCCTCTATGTTTGTAAATTTTTTTAAGATCATGCAGGAATGGAAGACAATAGGTTTTACATAAACCTAATATGCCTAATACAATTATACTTAAATAACAAATATGCTCCGAGTTACATCACCTCAGTCTACAAAATCCTCAGTTACATTGAAAACCAGTTAGACTTATCCTTGTTTATTTTATGTACTTATGCTTATTGTGCTTTTCCTAATCTTTAAAATATTAATTTACGAGTTGGCACAGTTTCAATGAAATTTTACAACAATTTAGGGAAAATCCTTATTTTAGCTTTCTGTAAATATACATGCTTTAATTGTTGCTAAATTTGCTTAATAGTGTGTAATCTGTGGCCAAATGGGTGGATGATGTTCAAAAATTTTTCTTATGAAATATTCTGCTTTGTTCACAAAAGAATCACTTAAAATCCGATTTCCACAGCATTTACCAGCAGCCTTACTGTGAGAAAATAYGCTGCTTCAAAGATGCTGAAAATTTGCTAAATCTAAATAGATTATCTCTAACTCCTGGCAAAAAAAATGCCTGCAGATGAAATACAACAATGATATTTTGTTCTGTGAACATTCGTAAATATGTTTTTTTCCTAATAGAGAGCTACAAATTATTTTATACTACAGGTAATCAGTTTTACTCGTGCCCCTTTGTTAGTAAGAGTTGATGGTGCATATATGATGGGATAGTGGTACAGCTGAGATAGGCATGATCAAATTCCCAAACTCCCAAGCCAGAAATCAAGACTAGAAATCTGTGGCTGATTCATTTTAGCTCATCCAGTCATTCTTGCTRAGGACTTCCTTCTGTAACAATCATCACTCAATGCAGCAAAGTTAATCCGAAAGAGATTCTATCACTAAATACACCATTGTGGTTAATTTCCCTAATGCATCCCTATTAACAAAGTTTTACATTTATTTGTTTTGTTTTGTTTGCAAATACTGGAACATATTTTCCTCGGTAGTTGTATTTTATAGAAATAACCCAATGGCAAATAAAATAAATTATTATTATTTAAATATTCTTTAAATACTTAGCTTGCCAAAATAATCTTCACCTTTTTCTTTTGATAACTACTTAGTGCATGATGTTTACATACATACTCATTCTTCTCTAGAACATATAGTGAATATCCCTCTCTAAATTGCCATGTAACTTCTCGCTCTTACTCCCGTCTTTCTTTCAACCAGTGCCAGGACCATCATGTGTTATACCTGAAATTTCCTCATAAACTTTTCAGGACATAAGCTAAGTCCCTTGGATGTAACATGTATATAACAACAGTGTAAAACTGAATTACTATGTCATACTGAACTGTAAGGAATACTTTGTTTTGTCATTTTGAAAGTAGTATCTTGGGATTTAAGTGATCAAGTGGTTTCCTCGAATTTGGACTTCTTTTCCAAAATATTCTAGCATATGAAGAGTAAATATCATTCAAATCTTGGACACTATATATCTCTATATTTATACAACAGCTTGAAAGAAACTTGCAATGCAACCTAACAAAGGGTACCATTTTTTAGATCACATCTGATATACTCCATTGAGAATTTTTATGGAAGAACTGCAGCATGTCCAAAATTCAAATACAATTATTTTACTACCTTTTTGAAACAATGTACTAAAATGTCTCACATGCTTACATTAGAAGACGGAATAGTGTTGCACAAATAAACCTATAAACCATGTACTCTGATGTTCAAACAAGCAGAAAGAATAGAAAATTCATACTACCAATACACACTTGAAAATTAGCAGCAATTTTGTGTTCAAGTTAGCCAAGCTTGTAAGGTCATCTGAACAGTATTTGAATCTCTATAATTATGTTACTAAAAGTATGATCTGCCCTTTGCTAAAGCCTTCCATACACCTGTAGTAGACTTATCTCCATCGAATGCAATGTTATCTTATTTATCATGTTCCATTGCATTAGTCTATATGGAATTATGCTATAACAGTGACAGTCTTTGAATTCATTTAACATGGCTTTCTACCGAAAATGATTTAACAAGCAGTCCAATGCTTCTTGCTAGACAGCTTATTGAATGCTTTGAATAGAGAGAATTTCATAGCACAGACATCTAAATCTACAGCAACATGTGCTTAATTCTTACTTAGTCTTCAGTTGTTTGAGACTGCTGTCCAGATCCATGAGTATATTGTGTTAACATGAGCAACATGAAGCCTCAGCCAACAAAACCCAATACTTAGGGTGAAGTTGTAAGGCAACAAAAATCATATATTTGACTCAGAGTGTTACAGTGGCCCATACGCTTCCTTTTGAAAATAAAGTCAAAGTCCTGATKAATGTAGCGGTAGTTCTTTTTGCTTCTTCAGTGAGAGACTACATACTCCATCACTCCCAGGAAAAGAACCTTAGCAGAGAAATGCAGTTTCTTCATTTCCAGCAGGTTTTTTGTCCATGAAAGTATGTGCATAATTGCAGTAAAAAGGAGATAGAGATAACTACCACTAAAATTATCAAGACTAAATTCTGTTGAGAATTGCACATGGAAAACACTGAAGAAGTGCAACTAAGGGCATGATGTGACTATAGGATTTGGTAGAGCAGTATTTTCCACAGTGTTCTACAGGGATCAGTTCAGTTCCATAATATCCCAAGGGAATATGCCACTTTTTAGGTAAATTGATGCAAATTCTATTTAAGTTTATTTTGTTTTTAGCAATACCTCTGCCTGTTTGCATTCTGTGAGACAAGGCGATAAATAGATAAATATATATGGGAGGTTAACAGATGACTAATAACTACTTGAGTTGCTATCTCAACAACAGTTAATCGGTTGAAATACATTAAGATAATGATAGAAGTTTAGCTTACAACTATCCAGACATGAATCTACATTTGGCCATATGGCAAATTTAACACGTGGGGGCGGAGGAATGATTATTTATACCATCCAACTTAAAATGTCTGATTTGTAGTCTCTCTAAGCAGCCTGTATAGCTCAGATGCTCTGAATCACCCTGTTGAAGAGCCAAACTCTCTCCATTGACTACCTTGGGAGTCTTAGCTCAGATGTTTGGTGGTTCAATCAGATTATGCAAATCTCCCCATTCTCCTCCTCCATCTCTCCCACACACACATATATACATATAGTTCATACCTAAGAACTTTTAGAGAGAATGCAGTAATGGAAGAACAGCAGCCTAATGCTGTGTAGATCCCACAGACATTTCAACATTTACTGCTTCATCTACGTTGTCATTACTAATAAAAGACACAATATGGTTTAATAACTGAAGGGAAGCCAAGTAAAATAATCGACTCTTTCACCCAGAACTCTGAGAGACATGGAATGAGTAAGGACAGTATTTTAAGCAGAATACTTAAGGGAACAAATGCATGCTCTACTTGTGCCTTTTTACTCCTATGCATGAAAGACTAGGGCACAGAACTGAACACCATAAGGGTGAGAGACATAATATTGGGGTATGCAGAACAGTCTTAAAGGCACTTTCTTAAAGAAAGAAGTATACGTAAATTAGGTGAGCAATTTTGTAGAATTAGAAAATTACCTTTTTCAAAGACTCCTACAAAAGAAAGCATTAATCTCAAATTAATTTGAGAGCATGCACTTTCATATTATTTTTATTGTCCCAATTCAGTGCCTAACATTTGAAAAAGCTCTTTTCTTCAGAGTCCTACAAATCAGAACCTGGCCTTTAAAACATTGCAAAAGATGACAGCACTTGTGACTGTCAAATAATCCCTTCTAGTAATTCTCCTCTTTACAATCAATCTTTGTAAAGAATTCACTTTGTAAATCTGCAGTAACCTAACCTCATTGCTGGTTTCCCAAAGAATTCAAGCCACCTTACATACTCAATGCCACTGCTTTAAATACCAGTTTCTACAGGAAACTTCAGCATTTCAAGCATATCGATGAATGATATTGAAAATATCCAGTTGGAAAAGGTTTGTTAGACCTCTGTTATACTTTAAATCATTTCAAATGTAAAACATAATTCATACTTTGTCACGTGATGCTTCTAGTTCCGGTGAACAACACTTTCTTCCCTTAGTAAGTAGAGGTAGAAAAGACCGGGGCACCACCTGTCAAACTGCATGGTTATCCCTGGAGAGGTTGAAATGCAGTAAGATAATTCAAATACCTGTAGGTATAAAAAGTAAACTGGGGAGCCACCTACACTTCTCCCTTCCCTTACCTGTCCTGGTTTCGGCTGGGATAGAGTTAATTTTCTTCCTAGTGCTGTGTTTTGGATTTAGTATGAAAAGAATGTTGATAACACACTGATGTTTTCAGTTGTTGCTAAGTAGTCTGCTAGTCAAGGACTTTTCAGCTTCCCATGCTCTGCCAGGTGCASAAGAAGCTGGGATGGAGCATAGCCGGGACAGCTGACCCAACTGGCCTACGGGGTATTCCATACCATATGACGTCATGCTCAATATATWAATAGGAGGYRTRGTCCAGGAAGTAGCKATCGCTGCTTGGGTATCGCTCAGCGGGTGGTGAGCAATTGCATTGTGCATCACTCATTTTGTATATTCTATCATTATTATTATAATTATTTCCCCTTCCTTTTCTGTTTTATTAAACTGTCTTTATCTCAATCCACAAATTTAACTTTTTTTTCCCCGATTCTCTCCCCCATCCCACTGAGGGGAGGGGGGAGTGAGCGAGCGGCTGTGTGGTGTTTGGCTGCCTTCCGGGTTAAACCACAACACCTTACCCTGCTGTACGGCCTAGCCACAGTGATGACATCTACCTCTGCCCGTGCCCGTCGGAAGGAAGCAATGTGCCTGGATACACAGAGAATGAGGCCGATAAGTACCCTCAGGTGGGATGCCGTTAGGGGTCAAATTACAGAAGGCACCTACCCTGAAATCTAGACACAGCTAAAATACTGATTCAGGCTAAAATAAGATTTGGGGCTTCCTCGTAAAGATACTCTCTGTGAGTGGTAATACTTGAACTAACTGAAAATTTTCTACCTGAACATTTTTCTGTCAGAAAAGACAGTGTCTGTGAGCCAAACTTCCCTGCAGGAACACACTGATTTCTACAGCAACACAAACTGAAAAGTCAGTCATGAATTTCCTTCAAAGGAAAAATGTTGGCTCTTGGACAGCTCTACCAAAGGCTGCAATTGACCTGTAATATATGTATTTGAATTCAGACTGAAACCGCAAAACACATTTTCTTCATGTAATGTTACAATGTGTAATGCTTTTTGACCATTAGACTATAGCCTGCAAATCTGAAGCAACTTGCATATGATTGACATTTTATGCTACCCCAATAACGAACAAAGCCAGAGCTACAATTCTTTTTCTCCCTCCAAACGCAATGAATGTCAGAGCACTTCAGGAGAGAGAATTTTTTTTTACTTTACTGACGCCAAAGAAAGTTTGCCATTGCTTTCAGAACAGTAATTTTTTTTTTTTTTTTTCAGATACTTGATGAGTAAGAGAAGCCACCTTGCTTCCTCTGTTAGGGCCTCTAGCACTCCTTAACAGAATTACTTGCTCTCTACTGTGCAAGGCATACCTTCATAGATACTGATGTGATTCCTGCAGACTTGTTCTAACCAGGTGGTACATCCTTCTTCTCTAATTTGAGAAATGAAAAAGCAATATTTTTAAACATCTACTCTTGTTAACCTACAACTCAGAGGACATGGTTAATGAGGGAAGCAAATAATTTGACTGAACAGTTAACTACTACTACTTTCCTGTTTTGTCAAGCTCTGTCTTTGTTCCAAGTGAATCTAGGTAGGAACGATGAGCTAAGCACGTGTGACAGGGAAGAGTGGTGGATGAATCACCTGCATACCTTAAAATGATGGACAGTACATGATCTGGGAGAAGGATTTGCTGCAACATGCCCCCTTCCTTCTCCTCACTTTCTTAATGCATTGGCGAGATGCTGAATGGCAGTAATTACTTTTATATTACTTGTGTAGCTACAAAAGTTTGTTAATTCCAAGCATGAATAGAGGGCTTCTTTATAACAGGGGCACTCTGGGGGTACACTGGGTGTTCAGAGATGTCCTCCTGGACCCTCCTGCATCCATGCAAGGGATGCCATTGTAATGGCAGGTATCCAAAGGCACAGAGGGGTCATTCTAGCATTGTTGGCAACATCAATTGGCCCAAAGGCAACACAGAAATCCCTCTGTTTTCTCTGCTTCAGTCATTGAGACATCAGTATATCAGAAAATGGAACGGATGGGGGCTACAGCAACTGTGAAAGGTGCAAATTGCACCTTCTTGTGTGTATCTCACACATGATCCTGCCAGAGGACTCTGCCTATTGTACAGCAGCACAGCTGACCTTTTGCTGTGTGATGTTATGCTCAAGACACAGATGCTGATTAGGTGAAAGCAATTACGCACCAAATGCATCAGACGGGTGGGATCTGTCATAGTTTTGCCCTGAAAAGGTAAAAAAGGCCAGTTCCAGCAGAAGGGAAATGTGAGGACAAATTCAATTTCAGGAGTCTCACACTCAGTGTATGAGTGGCTCGCTCTGCTCTGTGATGCATTTAGCTACAAGCCACTGCAACGTACAGTTTCCAGCCTGTTTGATTCAGTTCCATCCAGACAAGCCACCAGCTTTCTGACATACGAGGAGAGGCTGAGAGAGCTGGGACTGTTCAGATGCAGAAGAGAAGGCTTGGGGGAATCTTATCTATGTGTTTAAATACCTGATGGGGGGAGTAAAGAAACTGGAGACAGACTCTTCTTAGTGGTGCTCAATGAACGGATGAGAGGCAACAGGCACAAACTGAAATACAGGAAATTCCACTTTAACGTAAGAAAACTTTTTTTCACCGTGGCCATGGTCAAACAGTGGAACAGGTTGTGCAGAGACGCTGTGGAGTCTCCATCTGTGGAGATATTCAAGACACGACTGGACTCAGCCCTGAGCAACCTGCTGTACCTGACCCTTCTCTGAGCAGGGGGTGAGACTGGATGATCCCCAGAGGTGCCTTCCAGACTCAACCATGTTGTGATTCCTCCCACCCATTATCACCGTGCAGCCTAACCAGAGTCATAAAATGCCCTAGTAACAATTAACATGTTAGTGGATACTGGGATGAAAGTAAATAAATCAGAAAGGTAGTCTTGTTAGAGATATGAGAAGAGGAAGGGTTTGATTACATTCAGAGTAGATGACCTTCTATTACTAGTGGCAATACTCATGACACGATGCGCGAGGTACTGCTGAATGTGCTTTATGTTTCTCAGGTACATACAGCCTGTGTTTTCATTGCACCACACACACTGTGATCTACTATGCAGTGGGATTTTCTTCATTCTACCTCAAATTACATTCTCCAATTCATTCCTCCAAAGCAGTGAAAAGTATTCTCTACTCACTTATTTTTTAACTTAGAAATAAACTATTTCTGACTTGTCATACATTCAATTTATAGTGAAAATGTCATTGTGCCTTAAACTAATCAAACCACCTTTAATTCAGGAAGCCAATGAGCATATCTACTTTCACTCTCTCCTTTCTCTCCAGATATCACCCAATGGTTAGATACAATATTAAACACTCAATGCAGCACTGAAGCACAGGAAAGAAAACTATAATTTAATTAAAGGATTGCTACAGCATTTTAACAGACATGTAATTGTTCCCTCACATTTTTTATTTGAAACAATCAGTCTATCCACCATTTACCTCTCTGTGGCTGGGCTTAAAAAAGAGAACTAGTTAGGGGTACTTATATTATTGTAACTAGTTTAATAATAAGTATAGAGGCCATTGTGAAAGGAAAGTGATCATTGTGAAGAACTTAAACATTGTTATTTGAAAGTTTCAGAATTAAAATTAGGCTAAAAAATAACCTTTAATGGCTCTTTCCATCCACGCTAAATGGAAACAATATTAATCCTTGCTCCCTGTTTCCAGTCTTCATTTATGCAACTAGTACAGTAGATACTGCACATTGTCTATGTAAGTAAGCTTTGTGCTGGGAAGTAAAGAGGAGTCAGGAAGGTGCATCCATAGTTTAGAGATGCAGAGACAAAGCAGAAATGAACAATCAGTGGACTACCGTGCTAACCCAGGAGTCAGAAAAAAGTGGAAACGGATTCCTGACCTCTCAATTTGCATGATCATGAAACTACAGGTCATTTTCCTAGCTCAGATATCTTGCCTATGTGCCAGCCTAGCTGAAGCTGCTCTGGAGTGCATCCTCCAGTTTGTGGAGTACCTGCGATACAAGCGATCAGGTAAGCAACTTCCCATAAATTCACCTTACGTAGCAGTGGCGCTTCCACAAACTCATTCAATCCCAAGCACCTCTGAGAGTTACAATAAATACCGGCTTTAGTGCTGGTAGATTTGGGTCTTAAAATGTTCTGTTGAGCAAATCCTGAAGAAAACCTGTTCTTTTTTCAGCGTTGTCTGAAGCTCTTCAACTTTACAGAGATCATACCTTTGGTTTCCTCTCTCTCTCAAAAAAAAATCTCTCCATAGACCAACCTGGGAATATCCTGATAACCCATTTTAACTAATCGCTTGCTTTTCTTCTAGAAATTCTGGATGTGAGTTGGGTTTGGAAAAAATCTCTCTCTATTCAAAACATAGAGATATCGCCATCAATAGTGAAATCATCAAAAGAGATACATGCACTTACGTATAGTTAAGGCACAGCATGATACCATGGGTATCCATGCTCAAAATAACGTAAGAAGATATAATCTCATTATTTTGTTTGTATGTTGTTGGGAAACTTTTTGAACTATGATGTGGGTCATTTGTGGAGTCACTGTGCTACCTGCCATGGGTTGTGCCTGACTTGTGAACAAGAAGACATCACTGTTCTCACATACAGGGCATAAACTGAGCAAAATGGAGGGGGGACAGCATCATTAGAAAATACATGCTTTGCAAATAACAGTAACATCACTAGCAACAATCTTGAGGGTTTTTTTAAATGAAACTGAAAGTAGGAAGCAGCCCTAGAAGAGAAGCTTTTACAAGATACAGACAGGTATATATTGAGGAAAAGTGTTAAAATGTTTGGACATTTTTGTCAGAGTTTGGAAAACAGAAGATATTGTCACAAAGAGAGCTCACAAAAGGTTTCTTTCACACACACACTTCTTTTTTTCTGTAAATTGTAAAATTCAATAACAAATACTTAAATAAGATTTTTCTACTCCTAATCTGAAATTACAAGTAGTCTAATCAGAATACTATGAAAATGGAAAAAATAATCACAAGATTCAGATGATAAATATTTGCTCGAGGTGTAGCCAATACCATTTTCATTTGCCTCTGATTTTGGATTTTTACTGTCAAGTCCTAAATCAGACAGATTTCAATCCTCCAATTTATGTGCTTTTTTAACAAAAAAGCCATTTAACACTGTGCTATCCAGAGACGATATCAAACTGAGAGCCACAGGCAAAAAAGCCCCTTGATAAATGGCTAAATGGGAACAGGCTGACAGTGTTTTGATTTGTAGCAGGACTACTTTTCCCTTATCTACTGGGTTATTAAAATCCACATGCTGATGTATTGAAATAACCTTTTAAAGAAGAAAGTGGACTTGTGCCTGGCAAAGTTTGACCTTACTCAGTCTGTTTCAGCAGCGTGACACAAAATGTCCAGTGACACAGGAGCGGGGACAGAACAGAGCTTCAAATCCCTTTCCATTCTTTTTCCATTCTGCAAATCTGCCTGGTCTCTGTATCAAACACAGCCAGGGTCGTTCAGCATACTGTCGCACATGAAAAAGCATGCAGCTCGCTCAGGCAAAAAGTGAAGTTCCCAGTCKGAAGCATGTAGGTACAGGTTAGATGTGGAAGAGGACAAAAATTCCCAGTTCACTCCAGAAAATTCAACTGTCAAAGCAGAACAAAGGTTTAACAGCCATGCTCGCTCCTGAGGTTTCTTCCTGTTGCTGATGAAGGGCAGGATTTCTCCAGTCCCTCTGTGAATGCAGAATATAGAAAATCTGATGTCTCGCTGATGGCAAGGGAGGATATTGCAGTGAGAGACCAAGAGAAGGTTAAAAATAAGCTAAAAAAACCCCTATTACTTAAGTTACTAAATCTGTAAAAGGTAGAGTTCAAAGAATGAGCAAATAACCCTGATGGCTCTGTGAATTATTTTTCATACCAGTATATCATTTTCTTTACATTAAGTAGAATCACGTTCACTACCTGATGAATTCTCTCTGAATTAGAACACAGTAAGACAAAAAGCTTTGCCGATTGCCCCCATCTTGAAATCTGAATAGATTAGTGCTGAGTAAGATGACATCATTATATAGTTTGAGAACATCCTCCGCCCACCATAATATTTAAAAAATACATTTTCCATATACAGATTTTTTAAAATTAATACAAAATACTTCACTTCAGCCCTAAAGCAGTTTATCCTATTTTTTTGGATGAGCTACCCTCTGGAAACAGCTAGTCTAAACTGACTAGTTTAGATTAGATTAGATTTCACCTAGTTTTAGACAGTTATCCCATCCTCACTGTCCTTCTGGACAATGCAATTTAAGGCTGTGATTAGCTAGCTAATGCCTAAGAAAGATGTAATTGGAATCCTTGTCTAATTTTAACAGAGAAAAGCCAGAAGTCTCATGAGACAGTTTAACTAATACACAGTTGAATACTGTTCAAACACCTCTAATGAAATCCACACAAAGCTTTTTTTATAAAAACCACTGATTTACAGGGAAAGTATTTTCTATTAGTAACCTAAATGCACAGCCAGTTTCCTGACATTCATATGGCCTGATCAAAGGCTGCCTTACTTTAGTTTCTTCATCCACAAACTACCACAGAGTAAGGTTTATGAGACTTGGGCTGAGTTGTCCCTGTTAGTCACAGGTGGTTATCACCAGATCACCGCTACATGTAGACAAACAGGCATTATTTTTCACTCCTCCTCACAGCTCCCTGAAGAACTACTGCTACCTCTTTTATGCTTGCTGGTGCGTGTGTGGGGAGGGGAAGGTGCTCTTCTAAAAGTAACACCTCTACATCAGATCAGGACATAGTATTCTCCAAGGTTAGACTAAGCCACAGCATATGGTTGACACAAAACAATGTGAACAAAGCGCTGCTGCTCAAGTGTTTCAATTACTGCATCCCATTAAACTAAATAAAATGCCAGCTATGAGATATCTAAAAAAAAATTTAAAAAAAAAAAAAGATCAAAAAGTTGAGTTTACTAAAATAAGATTTGACAAAAAAAACCCCCAAACAACAGGAAAATCACAATGTTTCCAAAATCTTGAAAATTTCTGTGGAAGCTCCCACAGTCAAGCATTTTAGGAGAGAATTTCTCTATAATTCTCTATTCACAAAGCTTAGTACCATTGTCATAGTTCATGACAGATGGAAAGAAGCAGCGAATGTAAACAGAATTGAAAACTGAAGAGGCTATTTTCATTGCCCAAAGCGGCACAAATGCAAAGAAAGGAAAAACAACGTTATTGGTAAAGAACAGATGTGGATTCTTTCCTAGTCTTAACAACCTTAGGGACTCTAAGACTCACAAAAAGAGTACAAATTAGAAAACCAGTGCATATTTTAAGCAAATATATAATATATAGCAACAATATATACATTCTAAGCAATTAAGTTCCATATCTATGAAGAAGAATGGAAAGCACAGATTTCTATGTTACTAATCACCTACGTGGCTGACCAGCTGCACCTGTCAGGAGAAAATGGAGGTTTCTGCATATAGCTTTTTCTCTCAGCACAGGAAGGAAGCGGTCAGGGTCATCTCACATATGCTTATTAGTTAGGGATAAGGTTAACTTCCTGAAAATCATACAACTGATATTAAAAAGCACTGGGTATAGAATAGTACTTGGACATTTTGCATAGACAATGAATGTGAAAAATCGCAAACTGATACATCGGATAGAGTAAGCTCTAGGTGGCCCTGCTTGAGCTGAGGGGTTGGACCAGATGACCTCCATACGTCCCTTCCAACCTCAGCCATTCTGTGATGCTGTGATTTTGTGACTCTGTGATCAAACTGTGTTTTTTCTTCTACACCGTCACTCAATGCAATGAATTGTGATTGGCCTGTGAGTATGTACTAGTTCAGGATCCATAGACACCTATGGGTTGAAGACACTGCAAAAAACTAGTTTCTGTATTAAGAAAAGTGTAGCCACAATGGGTCCTTGTAAAGATCAGGCCAATGTGTTCAGTTCATCAACTGGCTGACTGATCCCAAGGACTCATAGTAAGCACCCTTCAGAGCAGCCATCCGTTTTATCATGGGCTGTGTTGACTGTAAGAGTTGAAGGATAGTTGAAACACTGATATTCAAGAAATGGCATTTGTCCAGATTATGCTTCCTTATAACAGTCAAAGGAACTGACATAGATTTATTTTTATCTTGCTATGCATTCATTTTGTATTTAGTTTTAAATAATGGAATGCATAGAAGACACTCATGGAAAAATGGAAATGAAGTGAGCAATCCTTTTAGGATAAATACAACACAAGTGGAATTCCAGATGTGCGCTTGGTAAGTTAATATCTTGCCCCTACACAACTTCTGACAAGTCTTTAAGGCTTCTTTAAGGCAGAAAGAGAAACTGTACTAGCCAGGCAACAATGACTTGAAGGAGGAACGTGGTTGAAGAATCTCTGACTTCATGGATCCCATGGCTGAAGGTCTCCTCAAGATGGAACACCATGATAAAAACATTGCCTAAAATTTAGGTGAAGTAATAGATGCCAGACAGTACCTCCTCTGACATGGGGACAGAAGCAAGTCTTTTCTCCCTGAACATACATGCATACACAATTTTTCTGTTTTTTGTCCTCTGGTCTGTGTTTTGAAAAGAAATTTGCCTCTACTTGCTATTCAGAAGAATACTATACAAATGGAAGCACATAGGCTTCCAATGAAGAACTATTGCTTATCTTATCAGTTCCTACTCATGGTTCTTGRTTGAATTTGAGATACAGAAAATATATTGATCAGATGATAAAAACATTTTTTCTGCCACTCAATACAGGAGACGACAGACAGAAAGTGATATTGAGCACTGACATATGCCAGAAGTACAAAGATTACATCTGGCAATACGGTGTTTGGGTGACTGGTACTACCTGGCCAGCTGCTTCTTGATATGTTGACTTTTGGCTTAGAGAAGTTGAAATAACCTTCAATGCTATTTGACATTTGGAAAATCAGAAGCACTGACAGAACCATGAACACTACATTAGGAGTCTGTGAGTTCTCTTTCTAAAATTAACTCAGGCACACAGACTGCTGTGGAAAATGCTCCAGAAAAAAAACCCAAACCAACAACAACAACAACAAAAATGGAGTGAAAAATAACTACACCCTAGAGTAAAACCTGTGCAAGATATCCAAGAATTCCATTATAGGGAAGACAAGTAGCAGCTGTAGAGCACTGTAAGCCTATATTTAATGTACACATAGACAGCACCAATTCTCTGATGCCCGCCTCATCACAGAAAAGCACCATATTCAGAATGGGAAGGCAGCYGGTGCTTCCTCCATGGTAACAGGTGGCAATTACTATGGAGACCGATGGTCCCATGCTCCCAAATTTGCTTGCTATGCTCATTTTGATTTTGTAGGCAGAATGTTTCACCTGTGACAAGCATTGAGTCCATAGGGAAACAGAACAGAGGTGGCATAGCCATAAACATCCAGGCAGCAGCCTGAAGGTAATACCTGGTAGTATCAAAGTCACCACAGGGTAACTGAGAAAACAAAGAGGAAGCAGATGCAAAGAAGGCAAATAAACAAAGAGGGAGAGATGGCAGTAAATGCATGACATAGGACCCATGGAAAATGAGAAAGAGGGAAAAATAGGTGTTGCTGTGGTCCTAATGAGAGTACAATAATGGGATCTTGAGGGAGAGTCTACATTCCCCGGGGACAGAACTGGGGAAAAATTTCCACCAGACTTTTTCGGGGACATCAATTTTTTTGCAAGTTTGCCCTGGGTTTTTTTTTTTTCCTGAAACTCCTGTCATTTTTACCTTGTTGACAATTATCTGGGTTGTACACCRTTATAGAATGTTCTTCTCAGTAAAGAAGAAAAAATGTATTATGCAGAATGCCCTTTAAACTTGAAGCAAAGACTTCTGTGAATCTTGACATTCTCTATTGTATTTGCTAACCATCAGGTATTTTTCTCAATTTCTCTTTCAATACTATCATTACTGAAATTGTGAAAAACTGAAGAATATTTTTTGCTATAGAAATAACAGAATAAATTTTGAAGATTTTCTTTCCCGATTCCCTCCTTTACTCTCTTGTTTGGTTAATGAGGTGGAGGATAACACAACTGATGAAGACTGAATAGCTGAATGAATTTGTTGAATAGATATAGGGAATCTAATTTCAATACAGACCATAAAAATAATAGTTGATGTAAGCTTTTGATGTACATTATTCAAGCTAGYCAAAAAGAAATAAAAAAGCAATTTCTAGTTTTCAAATCCTCTTTTGAATACTGTGTGCCTTCATGGGGACATTTGATTTGCAAATGAACTTAAATCTAGATACCAAGATTACACTTACTTTTGCCACTTCCCAAAAAAAATTATTGCATTGCCCACCCCTTTTTGTTTCACTGGTATTACTTGTCAAATATTTTGTTCACATGCTGGCACTCAAAATAACTTTCCTTGATTTTAGTTTGCTAATAAATGCTTGCTTAAAAAAATTCTGAGATTTATGGCTTTTTACCCACTCTGCGATATTTTTTCAAATTATTTCATCTTTGTGTTCCCACTGACGCATGATGTCTTTTACTGAGGGTTTCTCAACTATAGAAAGTAACCCAGGACACCCAGGTCCTTTTTTGGAAAGCTGCTTTCTAGCCAGTTAACCCCCAGCCAGTAACCCCCTGTTACATGGGATTATTCCATCCCAGATACAGAAATTTGCATTTCCCTGTATTAAACTTCATTTAAGGTTCCTGTCATCCCATTTCTCCAGCTTGTATAAGCTCCCTTTGTGTGGCAGCCTTGGCCTCCAGTGTACTACCTCCCCCCTCCTTAAATTTGGTATCATCCTCAAGCTTGCTGAGAGGTCATGCTGTCTCATCATCCAGATCATTAATAATGGTATTAAACAGTATTGATCCCTGAGGGACACCACTAGTAACTGGCCATAGCTAGATTTTGTACCACGGACCCTTTGAGTCAACAGCACAGATAATTTTCCACACAATTTACAATCCATTTATCCAATCCATATCTCACTAATTTGGCTACAAGGATACTATGGGAGACTATCTCAAAGGTCCATACAACATCCACTATTCTCCCCTTATCCGCAAAGCCAATCATCTCATCACAGAAGACAATCAGTTGGTCAGACATGATGTGCCCATGATAAATCCATGCTGGATGCTGCCAATCAACTTTTTGTCCCTCCTCTGCTTGAAGATGTCTTCAAGGAGGATTTGCTTCATAACCTTCCAAGGGACTGAGATTATGCTGAGTGGCCTGTAGTTAGCTGGATCCTCCCTGAAGACAGGTGTGATGTTGCATTTTTACAGCCATCAGTAATCTGCTTCAATCACCATGATCTCTCAAAGGTGATAGGAAGTGTCTTTGCAATGACATTGGCCATTGGACACACTCCATCTGGTCCCATGGATTTGTGTATATTCAACGGGTGTAAGTGCTTCCTAGTTCTGTCTTTCACAGTTTACTTCACAGACCCTGCCAATAGGCTTGGGGACGTGGGAACAGTCCTTACCAGTAAAAAAGTGAGAAAAAAAGGCATTGAGCACCTCAACTTTTTCAACGTCCTTTGTCACTAGGAATGCTGCCCTATTGAGTAGCAGGCCCACATTTGCCTTAGCCTTCCTTTTGTTGCCAATATACTTGTAGCAACTCTTCCTGTTGCTATTGCATCACTTGCTAGTTTCGACTCTAGCTGCTCTTTGGCTTTCCTAACTATTTTGCATGCTTCAGCATTGTCTCTGTACTCCTCCCAGGTAGCTTCTTCCTATTTCCACCTTCTGTGTACTTTCTTTTTGCATTTGAGCTCTGTCAGAGGTTCCCCATTCATCCATGCTGGCCTTCTGTCACGTTTGTTTGCCTTCCTGCATGCTGGAGCAGACTCTTCTTTTGCCCTGATGACAGAGCCCGTTAGTCTCTGACTAGGTTCTTCTAGATACTCCACATGAGGAGGGCTTAATGCTTAATGTCAGACTTACTTATTTATAGGTATTTGACATTACACAGGATTTTGATTCAGCAGTGTGCTACAGCAATGTACTGACATGACAACACAAGCACAATATAGCAATTGCAATATGCAGTTGAATCACAATTAAAATGTGATTCCCATTACCAGTCTCCATATGCTCCACCATCATGATACTGGACTTCCCCAGTCACTGGGAAGGAATATGTGTGTTAAAGCCAGCTCAAGCCCTTTGTTCTCTTCAACATACGTTTGGTTAGCTGTTCAGTTTTTACACTTTACGTTGAGCTGAGTCACATATGCAATTCTCTGCCCTCCATGCTGGTCTGGCTAGCTCAGGAAAACATTACTCTCTACTAATTATCTCAGGGAAGGCTGTTTACACAACCACAACCCAATGATCCACTGGTACAGCTGTGTATCTAAAAGAAAGGTCACCCTCCAGTCCCCTTTGTGTTGAGATAAATTCAGATATCTTGATAATAATTGGTGTTTATTCCTCACATCCTTCCCTGAGCTCATCACTCTTGCCCATCTCCTCTAAGTCTTCTTCCACTGTAGGGTTTTGTTGATCAGTCTCACCTGAAGAGGCTGTCCTTGAAGGTCAATGAGCTCTCCTCAGCCCTTTTGCCCTCCAGGGCAGACTCTCATGGGACTGTGCCGGGCAGGTCTCTGAACAAGCTGAAGTCTGCTCTCCTAAACTCCAGAGTCRTGATTCCACTATTTGTCTTGCTCATTTCTCATAGGATTTTAACTGTGTCGCCTCAAGGCTGTCTTTGACTCCCACATCCCCAGACAGTTCTTCCTTATTCGTGTGTAATACGTACACCAGAAACTGATGTCCTAGTATGCATGTCAATCACCTGTGTTAAGAAACTGTCATCAACACACTGTAGAAATCTCTTGGATTGCTAACGTCTAAGCATACTGCCCTTACAACAGATATCATAGTGCTTCAAGTCCTCCATGAGTGCCTGGGCTTGTGATCGGGTAGCTTCTGCCAGCTACCTAAAGAAGTCTTCATCTTCTTGATCAGGTGATCTCCATCAGATGCCTGACATGATGTCACCCATATTGGTCTGTCTTCTGATCTTTAGACGTAAGCTCTCAAGGCGCTTGTCACTCATTCCCTAGCCGAGTTCCATGCATTTAAGCTATTCCTTTACATGAAGTGCAGCCCCTCCTCCTCACCATCCCAAATCCATGCCTGGAAAATGGGAGAAAGTCAATAAGCAAAGAACAAGACCCTGCCAAGGGGCTGCTCCAACAATCCAGTCATGCCACGTGGTTCCAGCACCTAAAAATATACTCTGGTTTTGTTTAGTTTACTGGTACAGATACAGCCTCAATGTTTTGGATGAACACATGTTTTGTTCTCACAGGGTACTGATTGTGGTACCTATTTATAAGTTATTCCACCTTAACAGTTCACAAATGGTTTGACCCACAGTCAGACCCCCAGGTTAATTTCAGGCCACCATCAGCCTTTAAATATTTAATGATGAGCTTAAAAATGTCATTCCTTAATGTATAGGCCAGTAGTTCATATGAAGTTATACACTGTTATACTTAGGAATCACTTGATATTCTATGTCATGTGCACAGAGGYGAAATCGAGAAGAATCCTAGGCTGGGACAACATAGAAGAGAAATGGTAATTGGGTGAGATCTTTTTCTTCCAACTAAAAACCAGATTCCCTTTCCTAATAACTAGAAAACTCAATATATTAAGGAAATAAAAATACCAAAGCCAGTGATTGAAGAAGTCCCACACTTTTCCTTTACTATCTGGCAATTCCAACTGCATGCTGTATAAAAACCCGCTTGGTAGAGTTGCTATTTCACTTAAAAAACCCAGCTCCTGGAAACAAGAAGAACATGTACATTCCCAGGTTGCCATTTTAAAATTAAGTTTCTAAGTCTCACAGTTGCAGGAAGACAACTGAAAATATTACTCAGTGATTACAGAAATCCTCTGGAATGTCCCCTCTCATCTGATAGCTTAGGTACCTGGCACAACTTTCTTACATTTGGTGTTGGCAGTTCACAGTAGACTAATTAGTCAATGCCTACAGCATCAAGATGAAAGGCACTGAGGTTTTGATGACAACCCTGCATGGATTCATGGACCAGCTAGTTTGGCATTCAGAGATTTTTAGCAGATCTCCTATGCCATACAGCCAAGAAGATATCCACAGCACAAAACTTTTTAAGATTCACCTCTATGCCATCACAGCATGTGAATTTTGTGTCTCTACGCCATCAACGCATGTGAGTTTTGGGTTGGTTTGCAACATACCGTGACACCTCCTCCAACCTAATAACCTGAAGTTTTTCTGGCATCAAACTATTAGCGTTACAGACACTTGTAGATGTCTTACACTATCAGTGTGTAACACAGATGTCTAAACTAAAACACTGACATCTTATAAACACAGCAAACACATTAGAGATTTATTTACTTTTGCACAAACCCTGAGCATATTAAACCTGAGGTAAGGCTAAATGTATCTGATGCTAATGCTCAAGTATTGTTTTCATGAGAACAACATTTAAAAATAACATGTAGGAAATCCAAGTTATCTTTACTAAAAATAAATATGCAGGTAATATCACCTACAAAACCTCAATTTGTTCATATGCTTTTTGTTAGATCTCTGCTCAGCCTTTTTTAGTAGGTTTGTTGTACTTTTAATTTATAAAATCACATGCCATTCACTATGGTATAAGAACAAAAGAACAGGTAAACATTTAAGAAAGTAGAAAAAAAGACCCCAAAAGTGACATCAAACTCTGGTCTAGGTGAAAAACTACTAAATGTCAGTCATCACCTGAAAAGTTCATCAGTTATATGAGGAAAGTTGCTCCAACTGTTCAATTTCTGGCTTTACATTAAAACCAAACCAAACCAAACCAAACCAAAACAAAACAAAACAAAACTCTCTTTAAATGGACTTATTCATTAAAAATTAAAGATAAGGAATTGCGAAAAACAACTTCCGTTGTTTCTCTCTTGATTGAGATAGATCAGCAATATTCATTTCCTATGTTACTATTCTGTCAATGTGATTGTGGTATATCCTATGCACACACTAATACTGGTATAATATAAGTTAATTCTTGCAATTTTAATAATCTTGCTAGGTATAAAATTTCTATGCGTTTGATATTGAGCATCTTAAAATCCTCCAAGGCTGGAAAGGAAAGTCATATTCTATAGACAGAATGACTTAATAAAAAGACCTTGAAAATGCTGACACTTTAATGGAGTACATAAGTACTTTAGGTCAGTTAACGAAGGCCTCTTCAGTTTCTCAAGGCATTATAGTTGGAAAAGTAGTAATTTATACACCTGAGTTGAGAAGTGAGAAGAAACGAAATACTATTTCAAAGAACATTCAAAAATCTCCTTGAGAGATTTCTAAAACCTTGTTTCTCTAACTGTAACAGTCGTTATGAACTTTCTGACTATTACAGATATTAGCTTATCCTACGGTTTCAAAAGTGTTTTAAACCTGCGATGGATAATGGTTTTAAACTGAAGTTAAGATGAAAATGACGAAGCAGATTTGGAATTGCAGTCAGTCATTCATGATAGTATTTGTATGATGAGTTCTTTCCAGAACTTCAAAAGATTTTGTTCTGACCATCACTGAGAAGTGTGYACGTCTGCCTGAACAATATTCCAGTCTCACATTCAGTTATTACAGTTGTCCAGAAATTCTACAGAGGTAAAACCTCCAGTAAGAAATTTCTGCTATGGCCTGCCTTTCTTTATCAGAGGAATACTATAAGAATATTTTTTACAGTATTTCAGCACTTCTGCTCCAAGTTCTGATTAAAATTCAAAAGTATATCATAAGAAAATTACTGGAAAGWTAAGTACTGAGGTTTTTTTAGTGAACTGCAAAAGCTGGTCAGTTTGTTTGAGTAAAGGACAAAAATTTCAGATCAGTTAATTATTTGAACTGATGCTTATGAAACAGAATTTAGAAAAACAAATTCACAGAAACTGTATTAATTTTGTGATAGGTATGTATATGACACTGGTTTATGTCTTTCTATGCTTGAGTCCTGAACAGTAAAATAATTRCACGTTTTCTTTCTCTGTTTTTTTTTTAGTCTTGGTCTGCTTTCTATACTAGCTCTCTATGTTCTCTCTACTTCCTAATTCCAAGCTTCTTGTCACTGTGAACATCTTATCCTGAAATTCAGTCATAGTTCTTGGGTTTTCTATTCCTCTGTGGGTTTTACCTTATATCATCGATTTTTTGGATCTGTCTTTTCAAACAAGGACATGACTATCCATTTTCCTCCTCTGTCAACATCTGCATCACAAGAAGATTCCCTAGTCCTTAAATCTTCTTCTTCTTGTTCCTGGGCTCCTTCTCTCAGCTCTTTAATTCTCCCTCCCTCATTGTATGTAATTGTCCAGCTGAATGTCACTTGAGACTTGTCGCTCCTATGCAGAGGCCACTCTGACCTTCCAAGCAAGAGATACTCTCTAGGTGTTACCCTTATGGTTTCACAGGTGGAGCTCAGCCTCTCAACTCCTTTCTGTTTCTTGCCAAAGAATGAAGAAGCTGGAAGGAATGTATTCCCTTGCCAAACCTGAGGAAGGGAATTCTGGCCACAGCCAGTCCATGCAGGAATGCAAAGAAAGATCGCGTAGGTGGAGGAAGGAAATAGTCATCGGTGGAAGACAATAGGATGAAGGGAAAAAAGGTGGGGGGAAGAGGAAAAAGGGAAAATAAGAAGAAAGGAAATAGAGGGGAAAGGAAAGAAGGAAAAAGGGAAAAAAGGGGGGAGGAAGGGAGGAGAAAAGGAAAGGGTTATAGGAGATAGAGACACCTAGGAGATTTCTGCAGAGAGTTGTGAAAGGTAGGAGGTGATTCAGTGGGGACCAACTAGGTGGCAGAGAGGAGGGGAAACAGATCTCATATGTCTGACCTGTGACAAGAACCAGAATTAGTGTCTAATTTGAGCAGAGTGTAAGGAGCTGCTGGAGTCAGAGTCAGAGTCCTTGCGTGCTGTTGTGGTGCAAATGCCAATAGCCAATGGGTGGAAAAATGAGCTCTCACAGTAGTATGCCAGGGACCTGAAAATCAGTTCCTGGAATCTGCACAGAGTGGGGAGAGCGCTAGGGAAATAAAAGGATAAATTCTATATCCTGCTTGACTTTTGAACATATGGCCTGATTATATTAGTCTTTGGAAGAATCCCCAGGTCTGGATCAACAAAAGTTTACCTTGTTTGCCAGTGATTGCTGGTGGTAACAACCATTGTACAATGAAAATATACAGAAAAAACATCACCATTTCTAATAGGACATATACTCAGTCATTCAGAAGAATAAACTGCAGAGGAAGCTGCAACAATTTTCAATTCTCCCCGCCTCCCCCCTTTTTGGGAATTCCTTAAGAAAGCCAACACTGAAAACTGATTCTCTTAAAAAGTTGTCAGGGGAAGATGGTTTTCACACACACAGATTTTTATCTCTGAATATGAACAAATTGCTCTACAAGAAAGATTGAATATTTTAAGATAAATCTTGTTTTGAATGTGAAAAAGATGTTATGATAGAGTCAGTCAGGTTGGAAGGGACTTCAGGATGTCTCTGGTTCAATGCCCTGCTCAAAATAGGCTTGATACTGAATTCAGATCAAGTGTCTCAGGGCTTTATCCAGTTGTGTCTTAAAAACCTCCAAGGACAGAGACTTTACAATATCCCTGGACAACCTCCTCCAATGCTTGACCGACCTTAGTGATTTTTCCTTCTATCAAGTCAGAACCTCCCCTGCTTCAGGTAATGACCATTGTCACATTACTCCACCATGCACTTCAGTATGGTATCTAAACATTAAAGATTACTACCATGCACTGGCCATTAATGTGTTTTGCTTTGGTACATACAGTTATTTAAGATACTAGCGGGAAGACACCGTTTGGTGGCTGTAATGAATCACAGTGAACACGATTATAAATAAAAGTGCGATTGTCATTCTGGAATCACAGAAATACCTCAGTTTTCCTGCTGAAACTCCCATACAAGTAGTGACTAGTCTCAGCTTGCTTAACTTTTGAAATCTGATAGTACCACAGACCAGGATTTTTGGCTGCCAATTCTGCTAAGCCTTGACATAAAAAATACTGCTATATTTTGCACATAAATCAATAGAAACCTACAGTACAAATCCTCCAAACAACTTTGAGGTTTGCAGGTTGCTGGGAACAGCCTTTTATCTTCCTCTCTGCAGTCTTGTGTTGGTTAGACAAGAAAAGCTTTAAAGATTTCAATACGGACTTTGGGGAAAGGTGTTGGGGACAAAAAGAAAGAAAGGAAATACCATGTTATGAAACACTTGGATATCTCAGTTTCTTTTTAATCGTAAGAGACATTTATCCGAGAGTTTGCGGTTGCCTTCTCTGGCTGCCAGAGGCAAGCAATGTTGTCTTATTGAAATGTTGATTTTCAGACAACTGCTGTGAACAAATACACTGTTCAGATCTCAAAGTTCCCTTCTGTTGAAAGTCATCACTTACAGACAGACTTCTCCATGCTCATTTGGTCTAGTAGCCTCATTTGAAGTCAATCAATACAGGAAGAAAATACCTGTAAGGTACAAACACGCAATTCTTGCTACTTTTTCTTCTTTTTAACTTGAGAAGAGGAACTGACCTTCCAGAATTAAAACGTGGACAACGTGGACTGTTTGCTCTAAATGGTTACCTTTTTTTTTCCTAAATGAGGTGGTATTTTTGCTCCCTTTCAGGTAAATGCATAGGAAGTACTGTAAGTGCAAAATAGCTACTATTTTTCCCTTAGGTGCTATATTTTGAAATACAATACGCATATTGACTTCACCTGCTGCAGTGAAAAAATCAGAGAGTCAGAAATGATTCAAAAACTGTAAAATAGCCAGTGTATGATCAGGCCACTTACAGGCAAAATGAAAAAGTGTATTGAGAACCTCTCCATTGTCCTTTTAAGATGAGATTTGAAACTAAGCATCACATATCCAGGATCCGGGTGCCTCAGGATGTTATAGGGTGGATACTTGTTTCTGCTGAGGACCAGAAATTCCTAAAATCTTTCACAAAGTTAAAATGTATATTCCTCAAAAAGAAAAGTTTATATTTCACAGGAATAACCTCTTTCCAAAGAAAAAAAAAAATTCCTTTAAAATTCTTCGTCAGCTCTGACATTCAGCCTTCATCAATTCAAATGACATGAGATATGCAGCGTATACCATTGCAACCCATGAAGACTATAATATTAACAGATTTTTTTCTTAAAGCACAATTATAGGAAATGTGCATTCAAATGTCAAATCAGTTAATGTAGATAAAGGGAAGACTTATAGGCATAGCAGCATCAGAGTGCCTCAAGGCCATAACTAAATATTTGACATATATTCCATAAAGAAAAGTTAAAGGGCAGTCAGTTTGTCTGTTTCAGGGGATTTACAGTAGGATTTGTTCTTCTTTTTGCTTCATCCTGTTTAATTCTATGCAGCTTCTCGCATATTGCTTGTTGCCTTAGTAGCTGAGCACCTGCCAGTAATGAAAAGATTGAAAGCTATCACATACCCGTTTTCTCATCCTTTCTCATTCATCTAGGTGTGTCTGTATGTGAGTGGGTGTGTGCAGAAGGATGCATGCCTGTGAGAGAGAGAGAAGAACAGAGATTCTTTTGGTAGGTTTGTTGTTACACTCATGTTGCTTGTGTTTTTACTGAGGAAAAAACTGGAGCAGAAGATGGTGAGATCAGGATGGATCTTCTTTTCTAAGATGTTCATCTACAAATCAAGGACTAACTTCATATCAGCCTTTCACACATATTATTTTCTTCTGTTCTAGTCAAGCAACAGTTTCAATTAGTAATTTATTAATATATCCCGGAGCATGGTATGGAATACCTCGAGCTTAGGGACCCAGACCACGAACTTTTTGTTCATCTTTTCGTTGCATAAGAGGCCCATGTCAAGCATGGAACAGCTCTGATGTGGTTTTCTAGTGACCTGTGTTGCTAAGGATGAAAATAGAAAGATATTGAGGAAGGACCTAAATACTGTGAACTGCAATTCATTCCACTTCCTGACAATCAGATTAGTTTTAATGAGGCTCTTGGTTTTTCACTGGTGGTGGTGTTCCAATGGGAAAAACCACGGATGTCAAATCAGGCTGCCAGAGTGAAAAAACAGACATTAACTGGGACGTTCTCCGAACTGATGCACTCAGGGCTCACCAAGCAGAGGAGACAGGTGCAGCTAACCTTGCTTACCAATGCTCACCAAAAGACATCAATGCAAGTGGCAGCAAAAGCAACAGACAAGATGAAGCAAGAAGTCTGATGAAGGTTACATCKCAACTGTTGGAGCTGGGAGAACTTCTGAGCTCCTAAATGCTCCTACCCCCCATCAGGACATAATAAAGTCACACACCAGCCCTCCCCATACTGCCTTGGTTTCCCTGGGAAAGAAACTCAGGTAGAAGGAGCTAGAAAGGAGCCTCAGTGTCTTCTGCACAAGCTCTCTGATTTGGCCAATTGCCCCAGAATAGCACGTACCTTTTGTTCAATCTACATGCCTCCCTATGTTTTCTTTCTTATGACTGATGGAAAGGTTTTGTGGAAAAGTCAGCTATTCCTGAACATTAACAGATTAGTGGTAAAACTGCCAGAAGTCACATTATGAAAAAAATTTGGGAAAAAATAAATTACTTCATAATATGCATGGCTAACCCTAAATCATAACTTAATTTCCAATCCACAGAAATAATCTCTGTATTTAAATATACAAAACTGCAGTGTTTCTTATAGAAGAATCAATTGAAAATCTACATTATACAAGAAAATATAAAAATACTTATTTAAAAATTAAATTAAAAATTAAATTTGATGTCTCAATTTGTGTTTCTGCTTTCTCCCGTCTAAATCTTATCACTCATTTGTTTGTCTGTCGGAGGGGTTATCTGATAGTAAGAGACATAATCCCACCGTATTTTGTTTTGACAGACATATATGCTACCCAACTATGAAAAAGGATTAAAGTTTTATTATCTGTCATATAGCATGCCCGTTACACAAAGTTAATCACCTTTTAAGGAGACAGACCTGCCCTTCATAGCAAGGGATCCAGCCAGGCAGACCTCAGCAGCATCCCTCTAACRGGAGCAGATACACAGGACATTTGCCTGATTGTCCTCTAGCACTGTTAGCAAAACAACGTTCAAAGCTGCACGACTGCCTTACTTTCTTCCCTTTCTTGGCTCCGTGGGCACTAGCRGTATGTTTTTGTTTTTCTGTTAATTTTGCAGAAGCAGAAGCGAGAAAAGGGAGGGGCCTTTTCTCAGGGTAACATTTCATGTTTCCAGGCTGCCTTGTTTTTCCAGGCTGTGTTAAAGGTAAACAAAATTGAGAAGACAAGGCTAATGGGTTGAGGACTTGATGTTTTCATCCTGTTTTTTGTGTCTGTAACAAGTAAATCTTTGATGGCTTCTACTAACCTCATTATCATTGGTCAGTCAAGCCTAGCAAAAGTAACAAGCATCAACTGGGCTCTAGCCAAGATGGGTTTTATCTGAGAGTCAATAGTCACTRCTTTTGTTAAACTTCAGTGGCATGCTGCAGGTTACCTGGCTGACCTTGGCGATTCTGGTTTCTCCTCGTTCTCCTTTTCTCTCCTCCTCAGTGATTTTACTTGGTATCTGTTCTGGTTCTGACAGCTGTTCAGTCCTTCTTGGTTCTCAAAGTGCCAAATGGTTTCTCTACACTTGGAAGCAGTTCTGCAGCAGTTCTTCATTTCCCGTAAGATACCAGTGAGTTCAAGCGCACAGTTCTCACAGTTGGGAGATGCATTAGTGTAACTTTCAGTGTGGCAACTGAGGTGGCCATGGAAGACAATAATACAATCAWTTTTTWTTTTTTTTTAATCTACTCATTACAACAACTAAAGTAATTAGAAAACTATATGCTGTTTGTTTCTTCAAAAATATGTCACATATTGTACTAGGGACCTAAAATAGCTTGAACCTTCTGGGTTCAAGCAAGCTTGTCTCCTGCCTTTGGAAATGTGCATATAAGGGTAGGAGAAGGGAACTGTTGCAGCTTTTAAGTTGCTTGGCGGTGGGTTACCTTGACTTGTACTTTCATGTTTTATGTTCTATTTTGTGAGGTACATTTCAGTTACATCAAGGGAGGCTACAAGGAATAAACATATGTAGTTATATCAGCATTTGTAAAAATCTGACACTCCAAAAGAAAGGAACCCCAAGTAAGCATATGATGTAACACCTGTGCACCCACCATGGAGCATGCATCTTGGAAGGTGCCTTAGGAAGTTTATTCAAGGAACAAGATAACCACCAAAGGTCAAAATCTACCCATAACCCAAAGAGGAGTGAGCTATGCACACCACTGTTAAGAGTTTGGGCACTGCTGACTATTGATCCACCTCTGAGTGTTGCCTGTAAGAGCAACATCATGTAAGCCATTCAGTCTGGTTTCTTAAGTTGAAATAAAAGACCCATAAAGGGGCACGTCTATCTTACTTACAGACAATTCTTTATTTACAGAATGGATTGCTATGACTCCCTAACTGAGAGAGCGTACAGGTTTCTATTCCAGAGCGTCCCCACACTGTCCTATGATGCAATTGTTACAGAGTGCTAAAACCAGTCATTCCTTCTTGTGTTAAAAAATATGATGCAAAGGAGTGTGACTGTCTTTTGATGCTCTGTATAGCACAAAGATGAGCTCTATATGTCAGAAGTTACAAACACAGGGCTGCCAGGAGTTTACAAGTTATGGACCAGCCTCTCCATAAAGATAGATTCATTCATAAATCAGTTATCACATACCTAAATAAGCAAATAACAATAATATAAATACGTAGTATATCATAGGTGTTATATTACATTTGAGGAAGAAAGTTATTTTCTTCTTGCCTGTGGTGCATTTGTGTCACACTGTCAAATGTTTGTTAAAAAAAAAAAAAAGCAAGCTCACATTGGCACATGATAACATGCTTAAAGAGCTTTTGGCTTCAAGTAAACACTGAATATCATGAGATCTGTGATGAAATCGTAGGAACTAACAATGACTGTGACATGGCAGAGACTCCAGGGCCTTTTGCTGATACATTCAGCTGTCAGACATGCAGCCAGCCACCTGCCTTGCTTCAGCATTTTTTCTTGCTTTCTCCTGACACCATAAGCGTAACTTAGTCAGCCACATACATTCTTGCCAAAAAAAAAAAATGGCTCACAGGCAGGTTTTGTCTTTTCTAAAATTGTTTGTGGTACTGACTTTTTTTTTTAAATCTTACTAATAGAAAATTCAGACAAATAAGACTGGTTGCTTTGAGAAGCTAGACTGCACTTGGGACTTTTGGGACTTCCAGTCTCCTTGTTTAAATGTAAGTCAGAGCTGGGGGGTCCTATGCCTGAAATACAGTTCCCTATCCTAATCTTCAGATCCTAGAATAAGAGCATTTTTTTGGCTCTGCAGCAGATTGCCTAGAGAGTTTGCACCTCCCATCTTCCTCAGGCAACCATGCAGGGTAAACGGAGTCACCAAGGATTCTTGGAAGACCGCTGCAAAACTGGGGTAGATGCCAGGTTCCTGGAATAGCCTACCATCAATCCAGACAGTCTCAGGAAGAGTTTGCTGGACCCAAGATATCATGAGTTAACCATTTTAGGCTTCACTAATTAGCACTTGATGTAATTTTACTCTAGGGTCTCATTTTTGCTGGAAGTAACGGCAGCTGCTGACTCTCCAGAAGAGCCTTCAATCTCATGGAGAAAAATCTCATGAGTCACTATAAAAGGAGCGAGTCATTTGGTCTGCTACTGGGCCAAAACCTTAGGTCTTTGTGAGGAGTAGAAGAGCAAGGGATAATACATGAATTAACCACTGCCATCAACTCTCCTTGGTCATCAGGGAGGCAATGGACAACCCTCAACCTCAGGGAAGTTTCACTGCTTTTTCTACAAAACAGAGATCATTTGTGTATTGGTGGCTATCAGATCTAATATCAGATTGTTTTAAGTCTGTTACTCTTGTATCAGAACATATTGTATAAATTTGGAATCAGCATTGAACCATATAGCTGTAAATGTTTAGAAAGGTGTCTCTGATATACCTCACGCAATGGGACAGAAGACTAACAGAAAGAGTAGTGCCACACTGATACTTACAATATGCACTACTTTGGCATGAATTTACCATAAATTAGGTTTAGAAAGTGTAACTTTACCATGGATGAATTTGACCAATTTCATAGATATATAGYACATCCTCTTGGAGGATGATAAAAGATAAAAATTAGCAGAACTTCCAATGCAAACTAACTTGTAAAATTTTATGAGTCTTGGCTTGGCTATAAAATAGAGTCATAAAAATCTAAAAGACACTTAACGCAGTGTCTCTTACGTATTGAGAAATATAGTGAGTCACACACAGAAAACTAGTAGTGAATTAGCCAGTAGTGAGTAGTCGAGGAATTAAATAAATAATTGACTCCCTAAGAAACAATACATTATTTATGTTAGATAAAAAAGAAACACCTGCAGGGAATTTTAGGGAAACCTAAGGAGAGTTAACAACTGAGCAATGCAGTAGCAGATTACACTCAGAATGGCTATTGGAATGAAGAAATGAAATTACTCACATAAGATTATAACATATTTCAAATTCACTATATCCAGGTGTCAGGGAAAAAATGCTTAGAAACATTAATGCTTACAGGTTAACAAAAGCAAAGAAGATCCCTACAGAAACATGCACTCCTCATAAATCTTTGGAATGGTCAACTTGTCTTTGAATACTGCCTTGCACACCAGCCAAGGTATTTGAAAAAATGTGTAATGAAAACAGTGAAGTCTAAAAGAGGGCAACAGAAATAAGAAGATATGGAAATGTCTGTGTCTGAGAGGGATTAGCAGATGAACAGGAGGAGGGATTTATCACAGATATGCTTCATGTATCGTATTCATGAATTGTCATATGCTAAATACAGAGTTTGGGAGGAAACTTTCAAAGGCCAAATTTTCCATAAATATATTTCTTTTTTCCTCTCTATAAGACCTCTCTATATTGACTATTCTCTGAAAAAGACAGCCTTCTGAAGAGAAGGATGGATGCATCCCAGCACCTTAATTTCTACCTTCCTAGAAGAGGAAAAAGCTACAATACCTAAAATATGCTCGTCACAAAACCTGAATCAAGAATTCCATTGATGCCCCATGATCTGGTTCAGCCCATTACAGAGAGCACAGATGGGAACTTCAGATGTGGATGAAAGCTTTTTCTGCACATTGCAATGCCTTTCCAGCATCTTTAATGAAACTCCTCTTGAGATATGAACATTAAGCTGTGTTCCTTCTGGCCCGTTCTTCATCAGGAGTAAAATTCTGCCCTCAGACTTTATTAATGATTCTGCTGATGATACATGAGATGAAACAAAGCACAGCTCATTCCACAAAACCAGCATTTACTTTTCTAGGCTAGGAGAAACATATTAAAATTGGCAATGACAGCTAGTTCTGTTAGAAAATTAATGATATGAGGCTCAAAGTACTGATTGCATATCCATAAGAGGTTTCATGTTCAAAGGGCTAACATTTGATTGAACTGAGTTTGTATTTAGAAAGACGGGATCTGTTTTTCAAGCACTATGTTAGATTTGGATGAATTTCTTTTAAATGCATTTCACATTTCCTTACTTTTTTTCTGCAATACTTTGCATGCTTTTGTACATCACTTAAAAAAAAAAAAATGAACTTTTAGAAGGCTACAAGTTTTAAGACCTGACTGAGCAAACTGGACCATCAATAGATGGAAATTTTACTTTCCCCTATTTTCAACTGAACTGAAAACGTTTGAATTGTTCTTGAACCTTTGTGTGTATATTTTAGTGATTGCAGAAGGAATGGCATTCCGGGCATGCCCACCTTTTCCTGCCTTGCAGCAATCCTCCAGTAATGGGCAACTCGGGACACTGTAGACCTTCTCACTAGGGAAAAGATAAGTATTTGGCTGCAAAAAAAGTCATTATTTCTATTGCCTAAATCTAAGGTGCTTTTTAAAAGGAACAACAGTGTCTGCAGTTTGATCAGAACAGCAGCAAGAAAAATAAAGCAATGAAAACCCATTAATCAATTCAGTCTTATTATTTTTCTTCTGGCATCTTGCGCTGCAGCTCAATATTACTGCATCTGGTAGAGCCTGAAGCATGGCCTTACAGATTGTTTCAGACCTCAGGTATGCAGCTAGCACAGATTCCCACCATAAACCTCCTTGTACGAAATTAACGTAAATTGACCAGATGCTCTAAACAAGGTGTAATGGGTTTGTCAGCTTCATTTTGGTATGGCTGTCATATGCTATCACCTGAAGGAGTGTCATGAATTTAAGTTAACCTTGAGCACATGGATGGGGAGAGGAGGTGAAGGTTTGTTTCTGGGCTGAAAAATGAACACCTTGAACAATTAACTGTTGTGCAGGCGTGGGTGCAAACATGCTCACGTTATTCTGCAGCGTGCCTAGTCCTCCCAAATTAAGAAAATTGGAAACATTCAACAGTCCCAGCAGTGGCTGACAAATCAAAACCAAAACCACGCAGGCAAGCTGGAAACCAGCCATGTGGCAACTCTAATGGAAAAGAGTTCCTTCAAGTAGCTTAACCATACAGCCACTTTTGCCGACTATTTAATCTGAAATACTCTCACTCCCTCAGAATAAAGAAAATAGTGGCCATTAGTACAGAGTGATCTCATTATGCTTAATAGCTACCAATGCATTTTTCTTCCAATGATTTGTCCAAACACTTTTGAATCCTTATAAAATTTTAGCACCCACAGTATCCTATGGTAGGAGTTCCACAGTTAATTGCACTTAACTTCTCATTTCCAGCCTGCATTTTGCTGCCTGTGTCTTATTTGTTTATTCTAGTGCTGACATCGTCCTTCAGACAGAATACCTCTTCTTCCTTACTGATGTTTATGTGAATCCTAACTACCTCAATAAACTAAATTTTATGGCAGAATCCTGAAATTAAGTTATTTCCACAATGCTCAAATCAGTGGTGAACAGAGATAACCAAGACAGTTTAATATGCTATTTGAGTACCAAAAGTAGCACAGCAGCCTCCCTTGGCTCAGGAGGATAAAGTAACCCAAATGAAGAATCACACTGACAGAATATTTTTATGCAGCAGTATATAGTACTTTAAAACCATATGAAGAAAATATGACCATATAGAGCAAAATCTATCAAAGATTGCTACACTGGGATCAAGTCACAGCATTGATTCTTTCTTCACATTCACAGGGAAACACACATTCACACCATGCATTAGCATTGATGCCAGTGTTGTAGCATCTCTGTATTAAGGAATCCTGCTTGCCAAATGTGATTGATCAATCTGGTACACGGAGTGGGAAAGAGCTGTCACATCACATAGCAGCTCTGCATTATGCCATTGGGCTCAACTTTTCACATAAGCAGTGTGCTAAGCRCACATCTACGTAAGGACTGCAACAACAGACACACACCTACCACGTGCCCTAATGTGCCAGATGATTCATCTCATCGTGTCACCTGAAGCACATACAAAACTTGCACAGACAGTAAAGAGGTTTCAGATTATTGCAATACTTTCTAATTCCCATAAGCAAAGAGACTAGAGAGCTCCAGGAACTGTTCCTGAACAAGATTTTCAACAGGAAGGGGTAGGTAGGTTTTAGTAACCGCTGTTAGCACACTGAGATGTGTCTTTTGTTATAAGCCGCTGTTTTCTCCTTATTCATCCTGACAACCGGACCAAGTAGAGCTCAGTATTCCCGCCTAAGGAATAGCAGCTGTCCCCAGAGCAACAACAGGGTTAGGGTGTGAATTAGTTGGCACTAGAGGAAAATACTCTAGAAACGATTTGAGATTAGTTTCACATTTCTCAAATATCAAGGGAAATTTATATAAAAAGTAAGAAATTTCAAATATTAACCTTGTTCGTGTGTGTATACAGATGCAGGGAATATTGCCCGAAATTCGTGCTTTTTTGTGCTTGCCTACAGCGGAAACTGCAAAGATTTGTTTGTGTGCTGGGGAACAAACGGAAGGGATGCAGAGGGAAGTGGTGCTGCGCTGTGAATTCTACAACCATTTTTATTTTATTCAGACATACATCTTGGAATCCGTAATCAGCGTGTCCCCTCAGCAACTTGTCAAAGCAGGCAGTAATAAATCATTCAGGCATTCACTCAGCCATTCACTTCATGAGTCCCACTGAGTGCCATGTATCTTGAGACTGCTATGAATGTATGCAACACTGAAAATACAACCAAGTTATGAAACAAACAAATCACACAGGAGATGTCCTACTATTATGATAAAAGTAGTGCTAAAAGTGTTCAAGGAAAAGAACACAACTGAGTATGAACCTAAAGAAATAAACTCTTGTTATCACCATGACCAAAAATGTTGACAAAACTATAAAACATTATTTTAATATTCCTCCATGGGTTTTTCTGTCTGGCAAGAAACTGTAAAGAACGCACATAGAAACTGTGGCACATTGAGCTTCTGCTTGATCCTATGTAATCTCCATCTCCATAGAGGGTAGTACACGTATAATGCTAATACACGTATGTTTTCAAGGGCAGAAGTGCTCCAAGCTAATAAATCTAAATTAGGAGGAACCTCTGCAAATCAAGATGTATTTGAAACTTTGCCATGGAGCAGGGTGTTCTGAAGTTCACACTGATATCCTCCCTCTTTAAATAAAAAAAAAACAGAGCATAACTTACTTGCATTCAGCAACTGCCTAGAATGTAAGGTTTGAAGAGACTTCCCTGTCTATTAGAGTTCACCTTCTTTGGATATTGCTAGCGCAGGACCTATCAAATTTATGTGGTAGGTTTAATTAGTATCTCTGGACTGGGATTTAATTTTTAAGATCACACACTCCTTTCCCAGTACCGCAACAAATCAACAGCAGATTGCCACAAGGTAAGAGTAGCTTTATGCAATAACTGAAGATAGCTGAGGTGCATATAGTTCAGTGACAAGTGTTCATTAGCAGTAAAGCTCACTCAGGAGGTATCCGCCTCCTGTTCAGTTGAGTATGCATATATTCCACACATCTGAATTAAACACATCACTGTGTATTTTTGCCCAGGCTCACTTATGTACATAGATCATAAAAAACAGCAACGTAGTGATAATGTTTTTGGGGAAAGGGAGATATTTACACTGGCAGATTTTTTTAAAACATTTTCCTGGGGAAAAAGAAGAATACACCCTGGATCAGCTGAAATTCAAATCCGGTTTCTGATTAAGGATCACTGTTTGTATACTATTCATAAATGGAATTCAATACCCTGCTATCACAACAGCATATCTATTATGAAGACATTAAATAGTGTTATTCTTCTATCGCTTTTTAAGAGGTGATGGAGAAAATGCTACTTTCTAAATAGAAAGTCAAAACAATACATTTCCCACTGACTTCTGGAGAACACAGATCCTGAGTCTTGGAGTTTATCAAAAGAAAAGTCTTTAGTGGAGACCCTTTTAAAAATGTTTGTAAAACATTTGCATTGTGTGACTTTGGATTACAAAACTGTGCAGGTGTACCCATGAGCAGACAGCTCTCAATCTTTCTCAAATGAATCAGCATGAAGATAACTTTTCTTCACAGTAATATTGGACCTCAAGATTAACTCACCTGACTTTTGTTTTCCATCCATTTCACCAATGTATTTGTTTTGCCTATTAGGTAGGTTTTAAATATATCAACAACACTACATACAATAGAACATTGGGACTACTGGAGCTGAGCTATAAAAGGAAAATGAGATTTACAGAGTTACACCATTTACTTTTATTATGGAACAGACAGGCATTACCATGCTACTTTCTATAAACTCAGATGTTCAGAGATGGCTGGGCTTGTCCCCAAGCTGTGCACCTCTACAAGAAAACTGCAATTTCTATTCTTATTTGCATGTCACATGATTGTACAGATTAACATAGCAGAGACTGTCATGAATAGCTGCTCCTGCTGAAAGTGTGACTATATTATCAACTAAAAAGGCTGGTTCTGGCAAAAATAACAGAGTAAATCTACAGAAAACTTCATGGCATAAGTCCACCAGAAGTGCTAGAGATGAAAACAAAAATCCCCTGAATACTTAAGCAAACCTAAACTTCCTATACCTGTTGTGGAATGGTTGAACAACCTGACAGAAATCAGAATTAAACTTATGCCTCTGCATACTAGTCATATACAACAATAAGGCATCAAAGCAGTACTTACAGCTAGAGAATATCAGTGGACATGAGTGTTCATCCATTGGGAAATTGTGCAGCTGCAGTTGGCACTCAGCATTGATGGTAAGCCTATGGAGAAACCAAGCGTCTGTTACTACACATCAGCACAATGAACAGTCAGAGGAGGAGGCAGGGTAACCTTAGGTATCGTGCAAGAGCGCTTTGACATCATAAGTAAGGCCTGAAAGGAAAGGACTATATTTGCAGATTGTTCCTTGGCTATTTAGGCCTGATCCGAAACAATAATAATTATCTAAAAACACAAATAATTTCATCACATCATTAAGAGTTTCTTGATCCTAAGAAATCTGCACATATGTTTTTCTCTAGACAATTCATCATTGAAGGATACAGCATGGAAACAACTATTCTTTACAAAAATAACAGGAAATATGGCTGATGTGGTGGTATGTAATTCCACAAAATTAAAACCTCATAAAGAATCTTATAAGGAACATTCTCTGCATTTACTTATAGTGTGAACTTAAAATTATTTCAGTCATTTTGGGCTGTCTCTCAAAAACTTAATAAATCTCTGTATGCCATTCTCAGTTGTATAGATGTAACAAACAGATCAGCAGAAATGTCTTCAGCCCTACTTGAAAGTTTGTTTTACGTGATAACCCTAACACAAAGGACACTATGAATGGAGCTGATTTTAAAATGACTATTAAAAACATATAATCTCCAGTCTGATAGCTTACAAAGTAAATCTGTTTACCCAGGTAGATTTTATTAAGTGCTAGTTTATTATACAGTCTTTTTCAGGAAACAGACATGTTAATTGCATGCCTGAATTTATGCAGCAAGTGTGGGGCATGAGATTTTTTTGTTGGCTTCTTTTTTTTCTTTTTTAACTTTTTTTTTTTTTTTGTTAATTCAAAAGCTAACAAACTGGATGGGGAAAGGTTTGAGTCTCAGATATAGGATGGCACAGAGAAAACTTCTATCTTGGAGAAGGTCGCCTGTGAGGAACTTAACAGCGTTTTTGCACTGAGACTGGAAGAGGACTTGCAGTGTTATAGCAGGAGTGCATTCACACCCAAAAGCGGGCAGGGAAGAGGATGGAAAGGCATGGAGCAGGATTGAACCTTGTACACTTTCTCCTGAATACAGAACACTCATCAACACCTGACAGTACGAGGACATACAGTAGTTACCAATTCCATGCCATACCAATTCTGTGTGCTCACTTAAGTCAGATAAATTGTTTTTGAATTACAGGGTGTTATCAATGAACAATGACCATTCTAACAGCTTCTCCTATGTAAAAAGGAGGCTGACCTGAGTGGGCGAAAAGCACTCRAAACATTTCAAAAACTAAAAATGCTCATTCAAACAATCCACTGGGTCAAGTATTACCTCTTTTTTAGCTGTTTTAGACAAATTTTGCAGTCCGTTCAAGAAATAGTTTCGTTAGTGATAGGTATGAAAGTCTAACTACTATTAGGTAGATACTTAACTTGCCCTGAAATACTGAAACAGGACTCAATAGAAAAAACAAAACAAAAAAACCCAACAACCCAACCAAGAGGGTATTGGAGTTGACATCCTAATCACCAAAGTCTTTAGCTAAAGGCTATTGAAATAAACAAGAGCTCTGCCACAGTGGAGCAAGCCTAAGAAGGGAAGGGCACTAAAAATGTCAGTAGCATTTCCAGCTGTTTAATTCCTTTCTTAGTGTTTGCCGAAGACTTGCTATTGGAGCCCAACTGCAATTGCAAGTATGATCAGAATATGCTGAACACAATCACTGAAGAAAATGTAGTGTGAAAGGGATGTTTCTGAATAAGTTTGCCATGTGGAATACGGCTTATGGCAAAACTCTCTTCTGAGCAATTCATCTCTTCCATAAGTAAACACATATTTTGATTTCCACAGGCTTTTTTTATCCAAATATATACAGTCTTTCTAATACCATACAGTTGATGGCATCACAAAGATTAGAAAAACTCTAAARGCCTTTCCTCCAGCAATTCACGCTTGTGATGAGAAGTGACAGACTATCTTTCAGAGTGACTTATTTGAACAATCAAGTATTGGCATTAGCATGAATCTAGAAATACTTTATCCAGCCCTGCATCTACGTCTGATTAGAAAGGTATCTGACAGGYTTTATGGGACTACATGCTCCTGATTTTATTCCAAACACTAAAAAGCCCAACTTCTACAATTTAGACAGACCTATTTCCAATTCTCAAGGTTTCTTTTCTAGAAAGGCAGGACTTTGTTTTTTAAACTCTGCAGTACTTATGCTTGAATATTTCAGTATTTGTCAAGCACAGTCAGGTAAGCATCAGGAAGAAAACAGCAGAAGAGAACAAAGATACTGCTGAAAACTACTACTACTATGCCAGAGGGGGGAGAAGCTTTCARCCCTGCACGCCGGGCTCCTGAGCGGAGTGCTCACCTAAGGGTGTACAAGATCTTGCCGTCATTCCATATGCGGAGGAGCTGGTTGGGGGTGGTGATCCAGTGAGCCTCYGCCGTCTTTGAGTTACGAAATATTGTGTCCGGGATCCAGATCAAGCCAACCATGTTGCTGTTCAGAGTCAGTATCTTCATGGTGCTGTTGAAGCGAAGACGGCTATCTGTCCACGTCTGGGCAAAAAATATATCAATTTGATATTCCTGCAATGAAAGCATGATAGGCAAATTGAAATCAGCTCCACAYTTCCCACTACTATTTGGTCTTTGATAAGGTCTATGCGGGTGTAGAGCAGCAGGATATGTACAGGCCAATGGAGAATGTTTCCTTTTTTTACTGCCTGAGGAAATWTTTTTTTTCCTTTTTTTTTCTTTTTTTTTCTTTTTGTTTTCCCTCTAGCTAYTTTAGAAAGCAGGCCAAACATCTCACTTGCCTTGGTCCTATGCCATAACAATTTCTGCACTAGCACATTCTTTTCCATTGTCTCTGAACAGTCACAGCTACAAGATACAATTTGCAGAGACTTCTTTGTCATAGGGCAGATGATAAAAGATGTGTGAAAGATGAACAGGAGCAACACACATAAGGTAGACAGTGGTGAATTCCCCTGATTATGGCAATGCCTTTTGGGGGGTGGGGTGTGTAAATTCAATAAATTAATTGTTCTGTTTGTTACCAATTGTTCAGCCGCTCATTTTCAGGTCACACTACAGCAGAATTGAAAAAGCATGTTCGTGCTTTTTTACAGGCACCTCATGTACCCCAAATGCTAAGAGCTGAGCAGTCACTAGCTTACTGCCCTGAATAAGCTAATATAATTTACATGAATCTCATTSTTTCTTTTACTCTACATTTACTGCTGTGTTCCTGTAGGTAAGCAGTCATAGTAGGTATAACTGCAGAAATTAAAATACACATAGACAAACAGACAAAATTATATAGGTGAACATAAAAACACACWGATTTATGCATTTGATACCCCATGGAAGAAACTGTGCAAAAGCCAATACCTGAATTGTGAATTCCAGCCACCGGAGGCTGGGAAAGGTCACGTTTGCATTTGCTTATGTTCCTCTCCYGGCCATCTGACCGTGTCATGAAAGACCCTCTCAGTATCGCAGGGCTGGCTGCATCCATGACAGGGATGGCGTTTGCTGATGTGACACAAAGCGTATGCTCTACAACACAGGCTAATACAGGGGCTGGGGATAATCCAGAGGAAACCATCTCCTTAGGCCCCCTGGTAGGTGCATTCTTGGTATATCTGAGCAAAGGAGAATTAAGGCTGTGTGGAAAGTCTGGTATGTAGCCTTTGACCGCTCTGAACTTGCTCTTACTGCATTTTTGTTTGTCTATTCCTAAGCTTTAAAAGGGAAGGTGTAAAAAGAAATGCTATTATACAAACAGTATTGTATATAGTTTTATTTATAGATAGTTAGAAGAGCTTGTAGTCTGAACTGAGAACAGCATTTTTTGCTGAGAGACATCTGGTTCTCCTGCACTATTACGTTTTTGGCAGGTCATCCTTCCAAAGCTGATGTTCTAACACCAGGAAACCTAATTCACTGACACTGTAATCCTAGTCCAAAACACACTCTGGGCCTCTCATCTCTATACAGCAAATGATCTACAGGTGCATAAGTGGTGCTAGCATATATCCAAATACCAGGTAATAGATCACCTTAGGAATTAAAGCCTGGACACCAAAGGCATTAAGGACCATTTTTCTTCATAGCCTATCTCACTACCGTTTTTCATTATATTATTAACTTTATTTTCTCAGGGAAGCTGACAGATTTGAATCTGAAGAGACTTTTCTTTCATCTCGATGAGCACAAATTTGCACTTCTCCACACACTTAAAGGATGCAATGTAATGTACACAGAGTACCCTTATTCAAAAAGGACACCCTTAATTCACTAGGTTTAATATCGTAGAGTGCTGATCTTGTTTCTTTACACTCAACTTTGTATCACTTTAGTCCTTGAAAGTCCAGTGAAAAGAGTTTGGCACATTCAGCTTCTATAGAGAGGAATATGCCAGACATGTCTATGGGTTTCTCCAAATGCTGAGTGAGTAGAGTTGCTTTTTTTAGCTCACATGTGAGAATCAGTATTTATAGAATCAAAGACCATTTGTATACAGCTGGCTAATAACAGTGCTGCCTTTTTACAGGGCAAGTTTTTGCATGATATTCATATTTGAGGTTATTTTATATGAATGCTTTATTTTGACTAAATYTGGGAGCAGCCGTAATTCCCTTCTTGTATATCGTACATATTTAATGATATTTAGGATTTTAGGATTTCTACCCCGCCAAGGGAAAGAAAGACCTTGAGCTCTGTAACACAGTGTCCTGAGATGGTACTGCAGCTAGATCTGAGCAAAGTGGGCACCAGGAGCAGTATAGATGTATCATTGTGGTTTCCATCGAGGTAAGCTACTCGGGCTGACAACCAGATTACATTAGCCTAGAAGCAGGGCCATGCTAACACGACTGTCCAACACCCATTTTGCATCTCCGTTACTTACTACTGCAACTAGAACATGCCAGCAATGATCTTTATTCAAAATATCTCTGCAATGGGCCACTGTAACTCCATTCACCTCAATAAAAACTTTTCAACTCAAATTAAATGGTTCACAGATCTTCTGAGTTATTTAGTTCTTCAAAAAATGCATTCTTCTTTTTGTAAACTGAGGTCATAAAAAGTAAAGCAACATTTTTAAAAGAAAAGTCAATCAAAGTTGTTTTAAATTAGTTGCATTGACTTTTTCAACAYCTTACCCCTATTTTTTTTTTTATTTAAAGTGCGTACAATGTTCAGTCAGAATGTACAAACTACAAAACAAAATTTTCCCAGTAAAAATAAATGCACATTTCCATTCAATATCTGAATTGCAGTTTCATCCTTTATATTCTCTCTATTAATCCTTTTTAGAAGAGGATGTTAGATCAGTACATCCTTTACATTAATCTTTGTAATCGCTTCAGTCTTCAACCAAGCAGATAATGGGGTGTGATATTCATATATTCACTCTACAAGGAAGGGACAGAGGTCACTTTTGAAACTGGCACTCAGTTCTTCACTTCTAATGGAGCTAAGCCTGTGCACACTTCAGGAAGATTACCTTTATCTTCACTGACAACAGATACTCYGTTCCCAGTGAAGTCAACAGCTTCCATATACTGCTTTGCACAAAGCTGGTACAGTGATCTCCCACACACAGCATCCAACAAGAAACTGCCAGAAGAAAGGTTTCTATGTCGGTCTCATATACAGGTCAATATAATATAACATAAGAAAGGAATGCTTTTCGTTTGCTAGCTAATACCTGTCATTTTAGATCTTTATGAAATGTAATGGTTGCACTTAGAGAGTTCAGGCAGGACATCAGGTTTCAGCGAAATGATGCCTCAGATGAAGCAACATCCTACAACTCTAATAATATTCTTTATGTTCTGTTCTACCACTGCACCAGAAATGTTGTTAATATCCTTCTGATTCTTTTTTCCTTTTTATTTTTTGGCAGTAACCATTGACTACTATAATGAACACAGGAAGAAATAAAACACAGCAAAATTTTCAATAAGACTTCTTCCCAGCGGCAGAAAGGTAAAACTATGTTCTCCATGAAATGATGCCAAGGTCATGTACAGTAAAGTATTCTGTCACTAAGTTTTCTTGTCTTACAGGCACCTAATTTGCCATGCTACCAAAACAGACTCAAGATTTTTCCTACTTATACCACATATTCACACTGTGCCTGGATGTGTTAACTGAAGCGACACTCCAGAGCAGCCACGCTTCTGAAAAGACATTATCCTTGAGAAGAAGTAAGGGCCAACCCTAAGGGGAAAAATAGATCTACATGTTAACATGGAGGGAAATTCTAGGGAAATCTTATTTCCTTTAGTATGTCACATATTTCTGAAATAATATTAAATTTCTCTGATGCAAAATTCAGTTATAAACTTGAAGGGTTTGATAGAAGAATAATTTATTATCAATTTTAATAGATTTCATTATGTTTGTCTCTAAAAATAAATTAATAAAGCATGTTACATGTATAACCTAAATTCCCCATACTTAGAAACTTCATTGAAATGGAATCTATTTGAGGGTTCCACAATCTGTCCAAAGCTGATTACATAAGTAATTTTTTTTTTTTAAATAAATGAAACAATTTTAAGAAATTGAAAGAGCAAAAATGTGAAACTAGAATATGAGAATGTTTYCAAATCAAAGACTCCTGACATACACAAATACTCAGCTGAATCTCTAACTACATAAGATCAGGCCTTTTAGGAAATTTTAAATTATCAATAATTTTTACTGTTTCTGGAAAGACTAATGCTTTTCTGTAAAATTAAATCAGTTTATTTGTATTTTGTTTGATCATATGAAAATATAAAACCTCATTTCTGGCAGCTATCGTGTACCTCTGAGTGAAATGTCTTTGTTTTCTTTTTTTTCCCCCATGATGACTAGCTTATGACCAAAGAATTTGTCAACAGTTCTTTTTTGCAACTTACCCTTAAATGAATGCATTATCTTATACATTTTGACATGTAAAAGACAGTTTGTTCTACTTGCAAGACTGATTAAGAAACATTCAGGACAATCTGAAAACAATAAGTAACATTCTGTCACTGAAAACCTCTCTATCACCTCCAACAAGGTTATCTTTGAAAATGGRATTTTAAAATTGGTTCTTGACAATGCTCACTTAACTTCCAAAGTAACTTCTAAAACCAAGAAAACAGATTATGGTCCTTTTACCTGTACAGTATGCAAGTAATTGTCTCATGGAGAACATTTCTTCCCATTCAAATTTTATAAGCTCTCCTTTAAATCTGAAACTCTTGCTGAGAAAAATGACTGAATGAGATGAGGAAAAGTGACTGATTTTTTTTCTAAATTAAATGATGATTTAATTAGATGGTATTTTTCTGTTTTGTGGTTATGTACAGAGCAATAAGCTACAGACAATTTTTCTTTCTTATTTTCTATTGATTTGTGGACAGGGGGACATAACCCAGAGTTAACAACAGTATTAGCTGCAAATAACTGTACATAGTCAGGGTTCCAACTACTTGATTTTAGCATATTTTTTACATTTTCAAATATTCCTAATGTGGTTTCATTAGTGCCTTGAAAATAATCAAGCCAGCAGTGAATTATTTGCCCTTCAACTGTGTAGGAATGATTAATGATTGGAAACACCTTGAAAGGTTTCAGGCATCTGTAGTCACAGAGAAAAATACATGCTTTTCAACCAAGTCTTTCATTGTTTTCTCAGTCAAAAGAGGAGCTAACATGTTGTTGGCAATACATGAAGCTTTTCTCCTACCATGATGTATCATTTTAGCTGTGGGTTAATCCTGGAAAATATGATTTAATTGGCTGTCACAGTCGGGTGATCTATTTGAATGACTACAGATAATAGTGTGGTATGCCTTTGTTGCTTCTGCTGCAGCCTTCTCATTTTCTGMGTTTTCACAATTCCTCACAACAACAGTAACAACAACAACAACAATGTCAAGAGTCTTGTCCTTGGAAAAAAATGCAAGAATTTCCTGCATGATACCTTCCAGGTTCTTACTATTGCCTACCAGACAATGCACCATCACCTCAAGACTCCGTTTTCCTATACTGTAGGAAGCCTTTCGGCAACTACTGCTATCTTTTCTGATCGATTCAGAATTATTTCTCTAACTCTTCCAAAATGTTAATTTTTTTCATTCTAGAGCTTATATCTTGATTGTTGATGGAGTGAGACTCTCTGATTAAATCTGTTACTGGGATTTGTATGAGGCTGGTACTTGATCAGCTAAAAATACCTAAATAATTAGAGTCCAGTTTAGATTATGATCATTCTGTGCCCTCCTCACCCCTTGTATATCACACCAACACACCACAAACACTGTTCCCATAAGCTTGAAACTAGTCTAATAAACTGTGTAAGGGATAAAATCTCCTTCAGTTACCAAAAGGCTTGACTTCACCAAAGTGGGCAATCCTATTTCTAATTCTTAAACTGTTCTGGAAATAAGTATTAAACTCCCCTTTTATATTTCAGTCCAAACCATTCAGTATGAAGTATGCCTAAAAAAATTAATAACAGTAGAACCCTTTACATGCAAACAGCATCACAGAAATGTTAAGCATTATGGTTTAAGACTGGGACATGGGACAGAGCTGTTCAGGGAAACAGGAGAGAAATGGGAGCAAAACCTCTGAAGGGTGGGAGTGTCCCTCTTTCTGCACTCAGCCACAGACCATAGGTGAACATGCCCAGAAATGTTCTTTCTGTATGCCCTTGCCATGCTCAGATTAAAAGTGCAAAGAGAAGGCTTTGAGATACTGTGTTTTAATAGGAAATGTCCCAAACATTAAAGTGACACCCATGATGTCTGTTTATTTAGTCTGCAATTTGGTGCACTTGAAGAACATTAAGAAAGGGTAATCTTTTCAGAGTTTGAAGTTCATTTTCAATAAAAGAATATTTTTTCCAGCCCAGCTCACCACTGAAAGGAAAGTTTAATCAACAACTCAATTGCCAAAGATTACCCTGCAAAGGGCTGTCTGATGGATTCAGCCGCCCCTTTAGTTGTGTGACAAATGAGTGAAAGAAGAAATGCTCCCTGAAATACGGTTCCCTCTTCCTGAACCAGAATATTCACACACCTGATCTCAAAACACGAAGAGTAATTCTGGGAAGCACAGGCCACCTTTAGCTTCCCTGATTCGTCATATCTTACCCTGGACAAGTGGGATAGAAGGAGGACAGAATTGTCCTTTGTTTAGGTGGAACATCTTCTGAACAGGCTTTTGATCATTTGAAGAGGTACAGGCCATGCTCATGGCTAGTTTTGATCTTGATGGAAATAAATACTCCCACAGCAATTGCTGCATGATGTGTGCTGTTTGTTCCCCACATTGCATGGTGTATAGATTATAAAAAGCCAGGAATTACGGCAATTCCAGGAGAGCCCTGGAAGGCTTAAATGTTACGTTAACATTACTCCTTGACAGATACTGCTTGTTTTTGCACCACGTGTGCAACTTGCATTCTAGTTTCAAAAATTGGTAAAAATGTCTCAGATACCCTGTGGGAAGGAACTGAAAGTAGTGGAATGGTCTACCGTTTTCCAGCGAAGCCATTTTGAAACCTACACATTCTCATTTTGTGGAAATAATGCAGAAAGAAATAAATGAAGTCTGCTGGAGAAAACCTGGTAAAATAAACAGCATATTTAATATGCAGTGTATATTCAAACCCCTTGCGGTATCATCAAGACCAACACAAGCCTTCTGTGAGGACAATAATTCTCACATGCGTGTCCTGAAAGTTTGCCTTGCTTTCAGCACGGCTTGGGGTGAGCGGAGTAGCACCATTAGGGCTGCCTGTAACTTTCCCTGAAGTAGCTCTGCCAGCGTGGAGCTTCATGTTTTCAGAGGCTGCTCAGGAGCCAAATGGGAGGGATTTACTTCACACTACGTACAACACTGGCTTTTGGGGCCTACGGGATGGCATATCGTGGCTCACCTTCCCATTCTCCACCAGCCTCCTTTGTTTCCACTCTCCGTGCTCCTGCTCCCCCTCCAGCTCCTACCTTTATTCCTAATAGTATCTGGGAGGTAGAAGAGCTCAGGAAATGCTTCCCCACTTTTGAGCTTTTTTCTTTTCTTAATCTGAGTTTATCTTTCCCAGCAGCATTGAGGTTGTACCTTCAAAGACCCCCAAAATAAATATACAAACCAAAATACAGAATGATTAGGTTTACAGTGGTAGTAAAATATGTATCTTTGAAAACTTTCCAAACTGTTTTATGTCTAGAAATACTTTGAATAACTTGTTCTTTTGTGAGAATTTGCTTTGATACTTTCATAAAGTTATACGCATGATGGTTACATGGAGAAAATACAATGAAAGAAGCAAAGTCAACATTGAGATTGTCACCACAGATATAATGGCTATTCAGGTTAACACTGGCAAAATATTTCAGCAAGCAGTCACAATTGTCTCCATAGCTGAACACTTTGAGTCAAAAAAAAAAAAAAGCTCTTCTCATCACTGCCTCAGCAGGAATCTCGGAGGAGCCTCCTTCCACAGGAGGATGGAAGCTCACCTTCTTCACTACAGCATTGCCCTCTGGCTGCTTTAGGAGATTATTTCACTGATTCCTTGCTATTATAAAGAGTGAAAGACAGCTAACCTCACACTAAAAACAAAACATACAATTATCATGTAGCATTTTCTTTCCCTGAGAAAATATTTATCTGTCTCACTGTGCCTATTCTGGCTCCTTGGAGGCTAGTTCCAGTCCTGCTGTATTCCAAATAACTTCTTACACTCAGTTAAAGGAAGGGCTGGAGATGTTTGTCTTGGCCCATCCCCAGAGATCCCTTCATGCCTCCTCCTCGTTCTGCACTGATGGGTTATCTCTTCTGGTTCGATCAAACATTCCGCAATCAGAAACACAGCATGAAATTAGAAAGAACGCATCTCATTTTAGAAAACCAGCTGTAGATCTGTTCTCTTCCCATCACTTTTGGTGGAAGACTCTTCATTCTTACTGAATATCGCTGCTTCCCATTTCTTTTGGGACTCTTCTGTTGGCTTCTGTTTCTCTTAGAGCATTCGCAAAGACATCCCGATTGCTATGATCGCGCCACAACTGCACTTCCACAGCCTCTTCTCTTGGTGTGTCAAGAGGGCTAGGGTTCATGTCCTGTTGCAGACAGGGCCTGATGAGAAGCTCTGTCTTTGATGAGCCATAACTATATGCTCTTAAACTGGGCCACTTTAGAAAAAGGGATGGCCAAAGCATGCAAGGAAGTCACAGGGGAAGTAGAGGTAGAGGTGGGTGATACATTGCAGTGGGCAGACTTTTGGTCGCTGTTATCTGGTGAGCAATGTAACTTGAAATGCTAATCAGAACAGTCACTCCTAAGGAGATTGCTGCTGGAAGAAACAATGCTGTTGGGATTGACAGGGAAAGTACAGTGCCCACTTTGCCCTGTAATTTAAGGCTTTACTTAGACAGCAGACAGGTTGGGTTTTATTTGAGAGACACAGAGAGAGAGAGAGATTCCAAATGCATAATTCGATGTGGTAAAAAACCAAGGTTGTTAACTTGTGAGTTTAGTAAGACAAACGCACAAGGACAAGCTTAACTCCTGTGGAAATAGTAAAGAAATAAAAATGAATAATCACTGAACAGAAGAAACAAAGAAAGAGAAAATTAAAAGTCTGTGAACATATGTTAATCGCTGTACTTATTATATTAAAGTACACTATTAAGGTCTCCTAAGAATACTTGATATCTGAAAAAAAAAATTAAACAAATTATAAAGATACTCAATAGTATTCACATATTACAACAAAAGATGTGTCAACTTTATAAGCATAGTTCTTGAGGCATTAGYTTATTGAAAACAGAATCTCAACTTCCCTGTTCACGAAAATACACTCTCAGAGACTGCACACAATAAGACTTTATGCGCATAATCTCTGTATTAAAGAGTTTGTTTTAATGAGAGAGGGCCTTTTGGCTAAAGAAGTGGAAGAACATTTTGAAACATCTTTTATGCCATTGGCAAGCTAGAAAARCAGAGGTTACCATGATGTTTTTATGCGTACTGTCACTCTTAGCACAGGAACAGCTGTAACAGAATGGGAGACAGGGCACTGGTGAAAAAACAGACACTCATCTCAGGCTGAAGGATCAGGTAGAGTGAGGGTCTCACGCAGAATCATGAGCGAGAGGAAAGATGGTAAGGAGCACTTTGTAAGGAGGCAGGTGGCAAAATCAGATGGGTAAAAGTCCTGTTCCAACTGTTCCCCTCCAGTGTCATTTTAGGGTATCTCCTCAGGTTGTGTTATATCTTAAGAACCCACATACCACTCTACTACAGTATCTAAGTGTCCCAGAAAGTTGCTCCTTATCCTTACAACACGCTGGTTGGGAAGAAAAAAAAGGTATAACCTTCTTTTTCTTTCTCAGAAGCTGAGATATTGAGGGCATCGGTGTCTTCTCCAGGGTTGTGCGGGAAAGCTACAGCTCACCAGGGATTTAAACCCCACTCTTTCAAACCCTCTCCCATTTGAAACCATCCTGCCACCCATCAGTGAACATTTTCAAGGGTCAAAATAAATACATACATACAATTCAGCATTTGTTGTGCTTTTCCTCAAAAGAAGCACTAACTCAGTGATTGCATCCCCACAGCTGAATAAAGGGAGACTAAAAACATAGCTCAAGCACCACACACCCAGTCATTCACCTTGCTTCATTGCCAGCTGACTTCCTTACCCTGTTCCTTCCAAGGTAAATCTGCCACAGAGGCAGCTAAAACTAAGAAATGTAGACGTACACGAGTCAGTGCCACTCAGTCTTGGGGACAAGTATTGGTCCCTGGACATCATTGATTTAGCAGAATGGACATACCCAGGTCACAAAGTCTAAATTCATTAGAACACAAATAGGATCCAAAAGGAAAGCTTAAAGTGCTGGATGACAGAAATCAAGTAAATAAATGAAGCAACAGTGAGTGAGGGAGTTATATCCTCTATCCACAGGATGTGAATAGGTGTTACTGTCATTAAACAAAACGATGCACGAAAAAGCCGACTGTGCACAAAGTAGTAGAAAAAGCTTGTTTGTAAAAGCCCTCGTTTGCATTTGAGGGAAATGCAAATTTTTAACCGCTCTAAAAATGAGAACAAGACTGTTTTGCCACATAGGCCCGGAGAGACACTCTGCAATGACAGCCTCAGCTGTGCTCAAGCCTTTCTTGCTCTTGGGCTCCAGAGGAGCCGGGGCAGCCCTGCACCCCTCTACRCTGCTGGCTCAGGCAAAACCAGACCCCTCTCTGCTTCTGCATTACTGGAAGCATGCTTTGAGGGGAGGCTGAGACTCCATATTAGAAATATGTAACACCTAAGACTGTGCTGGCTGCCTTCAGCAGGCCGAGCCTAGTCTTCCCACATTTCCAAGCTGAGGACACTCCGGTTCACAGCTTACCTCTTCAGAGGAAAATACAGCAGGCAAATGCCTTCAGGCTTCATCTAGGCTGCACAACACAAGCATAGAGACATTTCAAAAGGGTAAGTATCTGGGRCCTATCCTTGCCTCAGTTTCTTCACCTCTTGGGCATTTTTTTTTTAAATTTTGGTCTGGTTTTGTGGGTGGTTCCAAGGTAATCCCTGGGCTCCGCTCATCCAGGTCATACTTCCTACAAGCCTTCTTGTGTTAGGTGGTTTGACACTCAAAATAGCTCTAAGACCCTACTTTTCAAGCCACAGTTGTTCAAATTCCAGCTCCCCCTAGATTTCAGTCCATTCTTTTTTGATATGAGACTCATATTAAATCACCTATTGACACTGATAGTTCTTCACTGTCCCTAGTCTGGGGAAACAGTGACACCAGATGAAATAGCAGAAAGCTGATTGCCATTCACTGGGCCATTCAATGATAGCAATTTCAGGAGTCCAGGCTGTTCCTATCAGTTTTATATGAGCACATTCCTCTTATACTCACAAACTCCATCGCTCCCCAGTTGGGGAAATTCAAAAGGAGCCTACCAGAAATCCTCAATACCAGATATCATTAGAAAAAAAAATAATGAAAGAACCTAAAGAAGAAATTGTAAGATCTATTTTGCAAAGCTCATTAGGGAAGATGAAATATAGTCATGCAATGATGTGTAAGACAAACTCACTCCCTAACGCAGTTTAAACTCACTCCCTAACTCAGCATCTCTTCTAGCACTGCAGGATTAATAACTGATACTGGAACATAATTTTTTACACTATATTAGAAAGAATAAAAAGTAATTCCGCTACTACTTGTGAACTGGTTATACTGTCGTCAATCAAAAGAGATTAAAATGGGTGTAGCTTGCGTGGGAAAAATACTTTATCTCCAGTGCAGTTTCACTTTCTAACTAGAAATGAAATAGATAATATATGTAGATGACAACACAGGCACTCCTGATATGTTGTGCCTAAATCCCCCASCACCAGGCAGGTAATTAGAAGTAAGGACAGCCGCATCTCCAACCCAAGTGAGGAAGGCGCTCCATCTGTTGCCATGGTAACACTCCCACCTCTGCTCTCCACCACTGCTGGTCCCCTCCCCGTTGCTACAGTAACCACTTGACATCAGTCCCCCTTCTCCCACCCCTGCATCCCACCGTGGCCCACAGCCCCGCTTGGACACCCACCCATCCTTTGGCCACGCGCTCCAGGCACACACTGCTGTCGGCACCATGGAAATTTAATGCAGGGAGATGTAGGGAAAGCACCGGTTTCTCTCAGACAGAACAGGCTGCGGAAGTGCTGTTTGTTTTGTTTGGACACACTTATGCAGGGTTATGCTATAGGGGAAAGTCATGGGGTCAGTATAATGCTTGTACGTCGCTTTCTGTGGTACATGGACTCGGGCTGATCCTTTGCCCAGCAGTGAATGTCACTGGTAATTAACTCTAGAGCAGTCTTTTTGCTGGTATTTTTTTCCTTGTATTATTTAATGACAGAAGAGAAACAATAATATTGACCCAGCCACATTTCTCTAACTCAATGTATTTTGGCTTATTCAGTCTGCATTTCTTTCACTTCTGAATACTGTTCTTAAACTGGTAGAGGTTTTATTTTTATTTCTATTTTGCTTTTCTTTTTCCCAACTTCAACAAAATGAAGATGAAAATAAATGTTTTGCTTGGGATCCTACAGTATTTCTCTCTGAATCCTGCTAAAAGTTCTCCAGCCTTGAGCATTTTCCACTGCAAAGAATATAAACTTCATAAGCTTTCCAGCACAAGTTTTCTGAACTTTTCTTAACCACTTTAAACTTTCCCAGATTATTACAGCTCCTTTCGCCAGCGGAATAGCACAAATCTTTCATGGTCTATCCCACTGCTGAACTGTAAGTAGCAGACAACTGGAAGTCCAGCAAGAAGACAACTGGAAGTCCAAGGGCTAACACTGGTTTCCATTTTTACCTAATAGCAATACATACTTAYGCTGTTTTCTTCACTTGAGCATCTCCAAACTTGGTGTTGTTGTAGCACGAGAGAAAACCTCAGCTCTGATTCAACAACAACTTATGCCAATACAGGAAAAAAGAGATCTCTYTTCTATGGCAATTTTCTATTTCACTGTTACTCTCTAAAACATATTTCATAATGCCCAGCTGTGAAGTTTTTCTTTAACAGTGTTTCATGAAACAATTCATAATATACATTTCAATTGCCTATGAAAGGGAAAAGTTATTATAGCAGTTTCAATACCAAAAACTAGACCATTGTGAACAACGTGAAAGAAGTGGACATGCTTTTTGCTAATGGAACCCTGTGTGAATCCTTACTTTTTAATTTCCTAGCATAACAGTAAGAACGAAAACAAAGGACCCAAAGTACAAATTGTTCTAAGTAGATTCTTCTCATTCTTAAAATGTGGAATGAAAGCCATGAGATAGTTGAAATTGTTCTGGAGGCAATAATTGCATGAAAAATGAGCTAAGGACTGTGAGAATTCTTGAAAGCAGCTATTGAACAACTGAATTTTTAATTATGCATTTTTTAAAAAGCAACCATCAGTCCTAGTTGATAAATACATACATATAAGTCAGCTGTCATTAGAGTGAACAAAGCTTGAGGAGCAATCCTAATGCAGTTTATCTCTTTCTCTAAACCCATAAAGAAGAACACTCATCAGAGTTGCAAAATGGCCACYTGCTGCAACTTTGCTCATTTGAATTTAGTGACCTTCATAATAAAAGTGGCATTACCATTCTGGGAGAAATGAGCGATCAAATATTAAACCAAAGAATTTTCTCATCTGAACCTTCATTTGAGGTTCTTTTCATCTTGTTCTTATTACAATACACAGATTTAGGAGTGCTTCAGAGATGAATGAGACTGAGCAATCACAACAGCAAACATGGGAACTGTTCTACCTGATTTTATGTTCTTTGATAATAAGCCAACGCTAATTACTCTGCAAGTGAGAAAAGAACTTGAAGTTCTGCAAATTTAAAAAAAAAAGGCTCCCAGGGGACTCTGGGACAGTTGCCAGTGCTATACTGGTGAATCTAAAATTAAAGAAAACTGATCATGATTGTGTTTTAAAGAATGAAGACTAAATGTACAACTGATGGCTTTTTCCAAAGCATGACAATCTTTATCTAGATGAGGGTCAGCAAAGGCAGGTGGGCATTCCTCAAAGCATTTATGTACCCAAATCATACTTTTAACAGCTCTAAGAAGCTTGAGTTCAGGARAACAACTCAGGAAAGCTCTGACCAAATTTGCTGAGGTGTTGAGGTGCTTCAGACACCTTAAATGCCTAAAGATATGCTATGGAGAAAACTCAGCAGAGTCCTCGTGATGTGAGAGGTGAGCTACCTCAGGAGATAGCCTGAGGGGCCTGAGGTGATAGCTGAGGTGACACGTGATAGCCAAAGGGGTTTGAACCCTGAGCTCCCACATCCCAGAACAGAATATTGTTGGGTACAGGCTGAGGGAGAAGAATGTTCTGGATGGCAGCACATTTCACGCTTTCCATTGAAGATGTGTCGTTGTGTCACCAGAAAGATAAGTTGTTTCACAGAGCCAGGAGAACAAGAAAAAAGTCGCTTTGACTGCAATCATCAAACTTGCTACTTGCAAGTTAGCTGAAGAGTGGGASATAAGCAAGAGTTTACGCACTTCACGTTAGTCAATTACTGGTTAAAAAAAGAAAAATAACATGCTAAAGCTTTGTCCTTCTTAGTTCTCCAACCCTGTCTAAGAAAGCACTTTCTGGCCCTGACTTCCAGTTTCACAGAGGTATTTACGGCTATGCAAAAGTTGGTGCTTCAAAGCACGTCCTCTTCCATCAAATGTACTTTTTGTTAATTTAGGTACCCTAGAACTCAGAATAGTGCCTGTTATAAATACTGAAATGGGAATGAATCTCAGAACTTTCCCAGTGTTTGGGTGGGCTGGGAGGCAGTCAAGTGTATGAATTACATTCTCAGAGACAGGTCATGAATGCCAAAGCCTGGGATGTATGCCACAGCTTTTAAGACCTCTCATTTCAATTTGACAGGAATTGCAATAGATCAGGAAATGTAGCAGGAAAAGGGCACATTTACACCAGACCTTGAAAGTTTCCATAATATTTTAGAAATCAATTATTTCTCATAACAAAGACTGAAATAAAAAAGCCATTCAAGCCAGTTGAGTAAAACTTGATATTTGATACAGTTCAGTCATATTTTTACACAGAAAACTAAAGAAATTAGAAATAAGGGCACAAAGCTGATGTGACATTAAAATACATTTATGTGGGTGAGAATTCTGAAGTAGACCAAAAGATAATGTAATCAAATGGCAAACGGCCTAAACTGATCAAGATGAATAGCAAGCAAATGGAAGTAAATGATCAAAGTGTAACACCTGCTGCCACAGACAATATCTATGTTAGAAGTATATTAATAACCTGAAGCATCATCTCCATTCCTATCAGGGACCCAAATATTAAATCTATTAATCACAAGCAAGCCTCCACTCCTGCCAGAAATATTTTCATATATGCACCCAAGTGACTTGCACTCCACACATTGATGGATAAGGAAAGCTTATAACGAACATTAGGAACCACATGGACAACTCAGCATAAGGTTGGTCTAAATTATACCCCCCAGACTTATAATGCTAAAAGCCCCAAATCTGGGAGTTAAACAAGGTTCAGTTTAGAAATACAGTTCTATTATGTGATTAAGAGTTTCTACATCAAAATCGTTTTAGTATATTKCAGGTGAGGTTCTTAATGTCACCAGACATTGTGGGATTTGACTTGTCCTGTTATAGAAATCTATTTTCAGTACATACACCAAAAGCAGTATCAATGTCAAGTAAATGAATCAGACTGACTTCATAATTATTGTTTTTATTTCAGTCAAAAAAGTACAGCCATTTCTGAGTATGAAGTTACAATAGCAACATCATCTTATTTAACGTTATAAAAAAAGTTCTTGCAAACTCTTGAGAGAAGTTCTTGTGACTTGGATCAAAAGCACAAAAGTTGCAAGAAGGGTAGCTTTGTGTTAGAAAACATGCCTTTATCTATGCTGAAAATCTGCCCAAACTGTGACCAAAAGAAACAAAACAAAAAACCAAACAACAGACCCAAATCACAGTCTGTATGTTCTTGGTAGACATTTTCTAGATCCCTGCAGCTAAATTTCCCAAAGAATCTGTCCAAAATAGACAATTTTCTCTGCTGGCAGTAAACAGGACTTTCTTTGTGATCATTGCTCTGAAGTGCTGAGGCCTTAGCTACAGAGCAAAGAGAAAATATCCTGTCTTTTTCAACCTGCACATTCTTTTATTTCCATGCACTGTGGGTGGAGGACAGTTCTTTCGGATTACACCTTAGCAGAACCCAGCAAAACTTCATTGCAACACTCCCAACCAGGTGAAAGAGAAAATGGGGAAAAGAACTTGACTGAAAGAATTTCCATTAACTTTTGAGTTACACAGTTTCACTGAGATCTTGCATCACACCAGGTATTTCAGAGGATATTCACTCTTTGCTATTTACAGTGGAATATGGCACGGAGAAATCACTGTGACTATGCACACAGGTATTCCAAAATATACGTATACTGCCGTGTTGTTGCAGGTAAATACTGACTTTTATAGCAATAAACTGATAAAACCAATAAATTAAACTGAGTAAAATATTGACTGATAAGCACATGGTTCTGACAAATGCTAGAAAATGAAGGATAAAGATAGGACATTAAGAGGTTTCTGAGAAAAATGGTAGCAATTTTGGATTTAGAGAGACCCAAATTTCTATCAGAAAATGTACAAGTAAATTCTTCAGGCTTTACCAAAACAGCAACAATAACTGAAGACATTTATAAAGCATTCTTGCTTCTGCAAAACCTAAGGAGACTTCATGTTTGATAAAAGTAAGTTGAATCGATGGTCCCATTATGCATAAAACCTCCACAATCACTCAGATTTTCTTCTTTTTTTTTCTCCCAGCGTAAGCTAAACATTATTTTTCTTTTTCTAACTGATATTCATAAAGCACAATGGACAGAATTTGAGATACCTATTTAGAATTTTCATTACATGTTCAATTTAGAAATCCAAGTTCCATTCTGAACCTCTTGTGCTCAGTTCCTATTTTTATCAGGGTATTTCTCCATTCTRTAAATTCACTGGATATATCAATGTTCTGTCTCTGGACTACTGCAGAAATATGCTATATAATTTCTAAAGCTGTTCAAAATTTGTGATCCTCAGGTTCTCAAGTAGTGGTGCTATTCTTTTTTGTCTTTTACATACTGAGCAATTTTTTTTTTTCTATCTGCTTTTAAACATTTTGTAGCTCACCGTAACCTAAATAGGAACTAGTAAAATTGCAAAATTTTTCTCAAGACTGCACTCCAGACTTGGCTATCACTAGAGATCTTCCTTTTTAATTTATCAGTTGAAGATAAAACAGTCAGTATGTCATTTTACACTAGCACAGAATCTGAATTTGTATGTTTGATGGTTGCACCTCTGTGCTAGAATCAAGCTCCAGCTCAAACAAAAGCAAGAGTGTTGTTTTAGAGGTCTCTCCATGAAGAAGGTCTGCGCACCTTCAAACCCCACTGAATTCTGCGGGAGTACAGTGCCCTTAGATGCTCTCAAAGCCTGCAAAAACTCAGCCCTCGAATTGATTATGAAATGGTGCAGACTGGAGTTCAATACCTGCTGCGGGGAGTGTAAAACAGCAGGGACTGCCAGGCCAAGAGTAAGACACTGGCAGAACAGCAGGACCCACAAGTGCTGGGGGAGCTGGCAGATGTGACTGCAAGGCTACTCTGGATAATCGCTGATCAATCATGGTGATCGGGAGAAGTGCCCGAAGACTGGAGGGAAGCAAATGTCACTCCTATCTCCAAGACAAGCAGGAAGGAGGAACCAGGGAACTACAGGCCGGGTCAGCCTCGCCTCGATCCCTGGGAAGGTGATGGAGCAGCTAGTCCTGGAAACCACTTCCAGGCATATGAACGACTGGAAAATCATCAGGAGTAGTCAGCATGGATTCACCAAGGGGAAGTCATGCTTGACCAACTTGATAAACTTCTGCGATGACGTGACTGGCCTGGTAGATGAGGGGAGAGCAGCGTCTACCCGGACTTCAGTGAGGCCTTTGAGACTGTCTCCTGTAAGATCCTCATAGACGAGCTGTTGATGTTTGGGCTGGACGAGCAGACAGCRAGGTGGGTTGAAAACTGRCTGTATGGTTGGGTCCAGAGGGTGGTGATCAGTGGCACGAAGTTGCCTCCTGGCAAGAACCAAGAATTTACAATAACGTATCTATGGCTCCCTTGGCCTTTTTATCCTTCCTTTTCTGTCATTTCTTGATTGTCAGGTAAGATTTGGATCTTTATGTATTTGCAACAACAGTCTATCTTCCACTATCRAGCTCTTCTTTTATTTGTTATTGTCTTAGACCCCTAAAGGTTAAAGAGCATACTAGAGTGCTGTATTTCTCCGTGTCTGTAGGGAGTAAAGGCAGGATGGCACTTCGTTTTGTTAAACAGTGACCACACTCTGAACAGCACTGCCTGTGCGTCACGCTAATTTATTCCGTCTCTCTCAAATGCTATCATAGAAAAGGGATCTGTCAGTCTCAAACTATTTCATTTCCTTAAGATCAGCTACCTAATCAGTAATATCTATTTAAAACAGCTTATTTGTAGTACGGATCTGCAAAAAAACCCCAAACAAACCCAAACAATAGATCTCAGGCATACATCCTGCGTATACTCAGTGTGACCCTTTGCTTTGGGACAGGTAGGTGAGACAACCATATCAACTCAGTGAAATGTTTCATGTGGCAGAATACTATTATTTATCCTCTATATGCTGCTAAAAAGGATTTAAAATGTCAGTTCTACCGAGATGGCAGCTTGGTACAAAATGAGAGAGACAGCCTAACTGTCTTTGTTTTCTACATATACCATATGTGGTTTTGATGCAACAAGTAAAATAATTTTGAAGTACTACATAATGATTTCTAACATTAAGTTTCTTCATATCAATCAGTACATTTGGAAAAAATGAATTGCTATGGTAGGCATTAAATAACTATAAAGTACTTTGTAAAGTACAAAATACATAGCTCAGAATAAAAATCACTTTTTTTCCATTACCAAAGATTCAATTTCAAATTGAATCACCTTGTGAAAAATTTGCCACATTTTTAAAGCAGTGCATACATCTGCATTTGCAAAGGCAGTGTTACCTCTGAAGCAGTTAATGTCTGATACAATTTCTTGATGTCACTTGTTAGGTTTACTCCAAGCATTCACTTCAGTGTCACAAATTAGAACTGCTCTGTTGCAGAAGTGCCAGCTCGGACAAAAATTTTGTTATCAGACTGATYGATTAACTATATAAAAGGCCTGCTTATCCTGCAAAAGGCAGTCTCCAGAATGCCCTTCCAAACTATCAGTTATGGGTCCTCTGTGGATTAAAAGAAGGGCAGAGTTTTTATAACAGACCTCTCTAGAATGATTTYGGCAAACATTATAACAAACTCCCTTCAAACCATAATTTGCACAATGGATATGAGTGACCCAGTGGAAATTAGTTTTCCTTTTTCAATTATGAGCCCTTGAAATATTACCCTGCACACGATTACCTTTTCAACAGCAGTGCCACGTTTGTAAAGTCTGTGGCTGAATAGCACCTCACTGCCTAGAGTGCCTGAGCACCAGATGCCAACTGTGCACGGCAGGTGAAAGCAGAGAGCAGGGATGAACATTACAAGATGACCAACAGCATTATATCATTACTTTTTTTCTCTAACAAATGAACAAAAATACCATCCAGAGGCATTAGTGTAAAAATATTTTTGTGACCAAAACCCCAATATTTGTCCTTTTTTCAAATAGAACAATATCTTTGCTTATAGGTTCACAAGCTCTTCTCATCTGTTCAAGAACAAAGGTCTCCTTGTTCTCGTTTCCCCCATTGTATCTGCAGGACATGAATTCTACTTATTCAGATACGACACAGATTAATAGTATCAAAGTATCATCAGTTAAAAATTTCCATGTGTACTGGCTACCCGACTGTACACTTRGGATGCAGTCAAGTTACATAGACTTGCCTCTTCTCCAAAATTCTACTGGAAGACCTTTTTTTTTTTAAAAAAAAAAAAAAATCAGATTTTTCCTTAATAAGGATGCACTGTTTGGGTGAAAATTCTTAATACACATCTCCTGACCAGAGTGTTAAAATTCTCACAGAAGATTTATACATAGCTCTGTCCATAAAGATGGAGAAATTCTGCTGATATGATAGGAATAGAAAAATGACTAAAACTACTTACACCATAGAGCTAATTGATATTTTGTATTAGCTGAAAATAGCATGAAAGTTGCAGAAAGAGATGTTGAACCACATACTATCACGTTGAAACTACAGGAGAGAATGGTTACTGAGGTTGCAATTCAAATGCTGCCATTTCCTTACACAAGTGCTTAACTAAGTCCATGTTTATATTCTCTTAATATATTTATAGATAAGACACTGTTGTTTGATGTAAACATAATTTTCCCCATAAGCTTCCTGGAAAATGTTTAAGGGTAAATCTGTGATCAGTGTTTTCAGGCTTTGTAGCCTGTGTGTAGGTCCTATAGCAATAGTTATGCACCATGTAAGAATCTTGCTTTTCAGAGTTGTGAGACATCGACACATCACATGTGAAGCAATTGCTGATAACTGATAGAAAAGTGGTGCATACTTTTGAAGACTGGACTGTGCATCTGGCTGCATAAATACGATGTCATGTGCCAAAATTTGGGCACCCAACTTTGTATCTTTTAGTCTATTTAACACGGAATTAACATATGGAGTCATTTCACTTCATATATGAAGCATGTATTTCAGGGTGTTTCTTCAGTGTCTTTACTCCATTTGGAATACGGGCACGAAGAGAAGTCTAGAAACCATCCAGATGTTTTACTATATTTAGGTTATATCTCTTAGCTGGACTAACAAATAGCACAGAACTCTATAAATTTTAGAGGTGGCAAGTGTATTACATGAAATAGGCCAGATAATAAAACACTGAACATTGCTAGGGAGAACTCCGCCRAGGAAAATAAAACCAAATCATAAACCAGCAGCTCCCGTGCTCTCCAATGAACGGCAGCACTGTGGGGAAAGTGGGGGAGTTGCCGGAGCACTGCGACAGCCCAGAGGCAGGAGAAGTCCTGCTCACTGGGGTAGATGCCCGTGACTCTCACTCATGACTGGGAACAGCTGAATTCACAGTAGGAGCATTTACTGCAGGAGGAAGCCCATGCAAGCTTCCTTGGCTGCAGGACAACAGCAGGGAGAAAAGCATTTGAAGAAGATCATACTTGTGTTACTTGAACTGTCAGTTACAGAAGAACAGAATGGCCCTCATGAAGAAACCTGTGTCTGCAAACCTGTGACGTGTCCCTGCTGTAAGTCCTTCTAAACAAAAAAAGCTCCCAGAGAGTTCAGTTGTATATTAGTGCCTAATCCAACAATTTTCTAGGCGCACAGTGGTTCCCAAGGCAAAGGGGGAAACATCGTACATTAAATCTTTCACTGGAGTGTAATACCAAGTTTCACTGTACTTGCTGGAGCTGCAGCAATAGGCAGCAATACAGGTCTGAGTTGCTCAGGCTTTGTGCCACACTTTGAAGACCGCCAACATCTCCTCAGAGCAGTATCCTGGCAATACAAGCACTCCCTCTACAATTCCTTCATTACATTTCTTTCTCATTATTGACCTCTGATTAGCTTAAGGCAAGGATTTATCTGGTTCTGAGTTATGATGGAAACAATATATTTTTATGTACAAGTCATCACTTCATGGAGCTTGGTAACAGAACAGGACTCATCTCCATGGGATAGTTTCATGGAGACTTCTATCTTGGAACTGTTTATTTCCATGAAGGAAGCACATTGAATTAGGAAATTAGATCAGGAGTAGCCTCATCTGTTTAATTCAGAATTATATTTAGTATGTGTCTATGTCAGTGCCTCTGCTATCAAATATCATTGTACAGTTAGCCAGGGTTGGCCAAAAATGATACTGTCCATGTATTTCAAAGCTTTAAGGTATTAAACACCATATTCATCATGAATCACTAAGAAAAAAATCAAAATATCAGAATTCTTCACAAAGCAAAATATCCCAATTTTTTTTCAACCTTCTAGAAATAGTTTATCCATAATAATACAATACAAATCTGTCAAGAACATTAAAAACCTTGATAATACTTTGCCAAAACTCCTTTTAAATAAAAGTTGTATTCCCTCATAAGGCCTTGATTTAGTTGAATCAATATTTTCCAGTAGAAAACATTTTTATGAGAAAATTTTCTCTCTGGCCTTAGGAAGCAACGTCATTAACTTATTTGTTCGGTAAATGAAAACTTACAAGGTCAYCTGGAGCAAAACTGGGAACTGAATGAGACTGACATCTTCCATATAATAGATCACCCATTTGTCCACACGACCTACTGCAATCACTATGCCAAACCTTACAGGCTTGGCTGTACAGGTGACACCAGTACTTGATAGCAGACAACGCCTCCACCCCATCCAGCTACAGTCTGGCGGAGAAAGCTGTAATTCCAAAGCTTGGTGTTTTAGGGTTGAATAACCAGTTTTGTACTTCTATAGTAAAATGTGAGTTATTACATTTTGCTAACTGGTCCACACTGGGGAAATTATTTTCCTTTATTCTAACCCCCCTAATAGCAGAGGGGCATTCTGAGGCACTAAATTAACCAGCTTCTAAGCATGCACAAGACTGCTCCTTCCAGTTGAACACTATAGGAGTGCTACGTGCTATGTTTTCATCTCTCCCTGAAAAAAACATATTTAATTTACATAGTAAGAGAACCAAACACATAACATTGTTTTTTAGGTTACAGAAGCATCATAACATGCCACAGAATGCAAATATTAGTAACCAATTAGTAACAAGCAGTTAGTTATCATTTCTACTAGATTTAACAATACTGTTAAGTTATTAAACTCCTGAAAAGATCTGGGCTTGGTCCCCTTTAGTCACCCTCTCTCACCTTACCTCCTCAGATCTGCTTCTTCTCATGCCAGCTCAGATATTTGTGTAACTACAGAGCAAACCAAGTCAACTTTTTAACAAGGCAGAATACTATTTTCTCCTATACTGGCAACTGAATAAAGGGGATCCAGTTAGTTCAGATTGTTTAACAGAAGCAGCTGCTGCTTCTGCGAGGTAACGTACCTGCAAAAAGGAGCAATGCAGATCTCATTCACTCTAGGCCACCACACACTGACTGAGTCTCAGAGGTGATGCATGAATTGTGCCCTGTCTGAACACAGCAGCTGGTGGGAAGGCACAGCAGCAGTGCCAGATCCAGCTCAGGTGGCTGAAGTTGATGCCTCTGCATCTTCATTGCTTCACCTTCCCCAAAGAAGATGCCCTAAAGTCAACTTGGAAAGGTCTGTACTCACACCTTCTCTGGATCTCTGTGTGTGTGTGTGTATATATATACATGTGTGTATGTATGTATGTGCATTTTTATATATATATGCACTGCCCTTTCTCCATCATTAAAGTGGCATACACTGTTTATTCATCGTATGGTCATGCACTGCTGCCTCTCAGAGTAGGCATCTGGAGTTCAAAGACAAATTGACACTGAGTTCACTTTATGTGTCTATCTAATTTTAACCATCATTTACTTACTGTGGCTTCTGCAAGGTGCTCAGTTATTAAAAATTCAAATCAAATTGTATCATTGGTGCTTTAAAGAATATCATGCTGACATATCAGGTACACAAAGCAGTAATATATAGCTGCGTTTATTACCTATAACCAGAAAAAGCCATCAAGAATGAAAAAGCCTAACTATATTTAAAAATAATAAAAGCTACATATTTGCCTATGCTCTCTGAACAAACTTGAATGGGCTGTGGCTTATGACCAATTTAGAATAATTTACCATCCAGATAGTCTGCAATGGAACAACAAAAATCCCATTTGTTTAGATTTATTTTAGCAGCAAGGTAATCATGGATTATAGACTAATCACATATGCGTCTTTTTCCCTACTGCATAATATATGTTTTCATTTAGGCAAAATTATAAGAATTTTAAATTCACTGGCCTTAGAAGAATAGAAAGGTAAAACCAATTATTTTAATGAATAAAAAAGCCTTTGGGTCATTGATAATTCAGATCTCTAACAGAGAAAAGGGAAGAATATTATAACATGGATTACAATATTCAAGACAAGAAAACAGTCTGGTTTATTTTTATCCTACCGGCTTATCTCTGATTTGAAGATACACCAGTATCATGCTAGGTACCAGTGTATGCATTAAAGTTCAACACTTCTAAAAAAAAAGACAAGCATAAGTAAGTTGGCAAGGCTCGAAAGAAACAACCTGAGCAGCCATACTCAAATTGTCTTCACTGTCTTCAGACTAAATCTTGAATTAATAAATATTAATTATTAAATTAATAAATATTTATCCAAGATTTAAGTCTGAATGCAAGTGGTTACATTTCATGCTAATTTGCAGGATTAACAGGCTCGATTTTATGGGTATTTTCTTCAATACCAGAATTTCTTAGATTGCTTTCCGTATCTCCAAGTGGCTCCCTCAGCAAATATTATGAGTCAAATGGCAGTGGAGTACATTCAGTCACTGGGAATGGGACCCTGTTGAATGACAGCAGGCAGGAAGGGCAACCCAGGGGACTGGCACTTGGCTAGCAGGTGGAAAGTCAGAGTTGGAGACACTGCTCACCTGTAACAAAATGCGGGGAAGCCTCATCCTGCAGGGAAGCCTCCTGCAGCAGCTTCACTGGAAGTGAAACAACGCTTTCAAAACAGCAGTGCACAGGCAAGGTATTTATTCAGAGCGATTGATTTTTTTTTAAAGCTTTCAGTCAGGAATGATATTCCTCGATACAGTCCTGCAAGGCCATCTGCAGCACTGTCAGAGAGGAGGGATCATAGAATCATAGAATCATAGAATCATTCAGATTGGAAAAGACCTCTAAGATCATCAAGTCGAACCATCAACCCAACACCACCATGCCCACTAAACCATGTCCCTAAGCACCTCATCTACATGTCTTTTAAATACTTCCAGGGATGGTGACTCCACCACTTCCCTGGGTAGCCTGTTCCAATGCTTAACCACTCTTTCAGTAAAGAAATTTTTCCTAATGTTCAATCTAAACCTCCCCTGGCGCAACTTGAGGCCATTTCCTCTCGTCCTATCTCTAGTTGCTTGGCAGAAGAGACCAACACCCACCTCACTGCAACCTCCTTTCAGGTAGTTGTAGAGGGCAATAAGGTCTCCCCTCAGCCTCCTCTTCTCCAGACTAAACAGTCCCAGTTCCCTCAGCCGCTCCTCATAAGACTTGTTCTCCAGACCCTTCACCAGCTTCGTTGCCCTCCTCTGGACACGCTCCAGCACTTCAGTGTCCTTCTTGTAGTGAGGGGCCCAAAACGGAACACAG